>JAJEKB010005051.1:0-23454 GCA_022393335.1 Macrotrachela quadricornifera | reverse complement strand
ACATAAATGAAATTTAATAAAATTAAATCAAATGAAAATCGAAAAGAGCTTTCTCCAATATTAATCCTAATTAAATTTTGAAGTTGCCTCTGGAAATTAATAATGATTTCAAAAATAAATGAATCTAATAAATGAAAACAGGTCAATCTATATCTTTAATAAAAAAGAATAGTTCTGCTAATTTCAACATTTGCTTGCTTACAATCAGTCATATGAAGTGGACCAAAGTTAGTGCTAGCCAAAGTAAAGTCCAGAATCCATATTTTATCATTTTCAATATATACATAGAGAGATGAAGTAACTACCTTCGGTTGTTGCAAGTATTCTGAAGAGGTTTTAGATCATGTTCTTCATCCTTTGGGCGCTACCTAGCGATAGCACTCCAAATTTCTCTTCTACTTTTTAAGTCATATCTAGACACAATATCTATAACTTTGACAGTACTAACTAGGTATGATAACTACAGCGTTTGAAGCCTCACTTGAGCAGAATATCTGTGACTTTAGGAGGCCGACTTCGGTATGCTACCTGCAACTTTTTAAACGTTATTAGGTCTGGTATCTGTAACGTTTCAAACCTTATCTATGCATACTACCTATGAGTTTCTATATAGATAATTCAACGATAACGTTTGTGATCGAATACAAGTAATGGAGAAAGAGATATCTTATGGTTTTGAATATACTTTAAGATTCAAATGAAAAGTTTTATATAATATGTTACAAGTTAAGATCCGCCTTCCAATTCTAAGAAATTTAATAGCTAAATGCGGAATTCGAGTTCTGTTTTGCAACTGCTGGAATGATCAGATCTAAAGAATGGTCTAGAAGTCGTAAAAATGGCTGATTTTTTCCTACGTAATACTTCTATCTTTGGCTTTTAACTGCTCTCCCACCATCATATTTATAACTATTTTATTCCTATGGATTTATTAGATTCTTTAAAAGAAATGATAGAAAAACGAATGAAAACTGTTTGATAACACGATTAAATGAATGTGAAGCTCATGCCTTTCTTTCTAAAATAGTATCAACAAATAATAGACTACAGACAAATGGTTTTGCCAGTATTATAGTATTACAAATCACTTCACGATCTATAATGAATTGAAACTTGTCTAATAATTACCTTACTACGAATACGATAACCAAAGCGTTGCCGTGAGATGAAAATCTATGTTATCGACATGTCGCATCAGGAAAATCTATTTTGATATAGAAATTCAATTTAATATAATTTGACCTGCACCTAAGATTTTAAGGACAAATGATTTTGTGTCATTAAGAGTTTCTTCATGGTTTTCAACTATTGTTCTTGTATTCATAGCTTATACATCTAATACTAGTGGTTCTTCAGAAAATCTACATTGAACCTACTTCTAATTTAATTTTCCATTAAGACATGGAAGGTGGTACTTCTATCATCTGCTCCTGAATTTATAATAAATAAATGAATACTCTTATTCTTATGAGGAAACCGTTCAAAGTGATACGCTCCGATTTCCTTCATTTATACATCATTCGATAGAGGCTTTTGAGCTGGTAGAAAGCCCACAAGGATATTGGCCATTTTCTTGGATTTTCAGCCCATTCCTAGATATCTATTGGAAAAATCAAATTACGTCATTTTGGCTTGGAGGTTTGCTTGTAAATAAGTAGAATGAGCCTTAGAATAATCCAAAACTTTCAGTCAAAAAAAAATATTCTGTTCTTAAGACACCGAATTTTCAAAAGAAACCTCGCTTACCACAATTAGGTCATACAAGCCGAGTTCACTTGGAAACTCAATATCTCAAGAAGAGAACATTTTTTTGGCCGAAATTTTCGAATTATTCTAAGGGTCATTAAAGCTATTTATAGGTAACATTCCAAGCCAAAATTACGTAATTTAATTTTTCCCATAGATATCTAAGAATGAACTGAAAATTCTATAAAATAGTCATAATCTTTGAAGGAAGAGTCTACAACCTCCTCACGATATGCACAGTTAATCTATCTAACTCATTCTACCATGAAACTAAAAAAAGTGATCAAAACATCACAATTTTTTTTACCAAAACTATCACGTTCACCTGGAAATCGGAAATTGAAAGTATAAAGTCTTGCAATCAAAGATTCAAACAGACTATGTAGTCTAGATGACTGTCTGTAATTCTTTTAAAATATTTTCAATGGAAAACTGCATTCCTTTAATAAAAATACAGTTATGAAATGATTTAGTGGACGTATTTTTTATAGAATAATATGAAAATGAAATTTTCCTCATTCTTAATAGACATCGCCACAGCTACAAAGATAGACGATTAGGTTTGGAGGTGCTTGACTCCCACTAAATCGAAAGACTTGACACTTAAAGAGGCTGAATTTAATCTTTCTATTCCAAACAAAACTTCTGGCAACGGCACAGACAATTAAATAAAATTTGTTTGTTGGAAACAAAAAGAAAATTTAGATGCCTTCGATGACAATTATAACGACAAATTCCAAGAAAGGCTTACTTTGATTTGATCAAGAGCAAAAAGAATGAATATAAAAACAAAATTCAGTAGTTTTTATTCTTTCAATTCATTCAGGGAGAGAAATAACGAAACAATCGATGTTGTAAGGTTTACAATGTACACCTCTCAGCAGACGAAAACTTTTTTTTCTCCCACAATGGTAAGCAATACTCGAAGTTTTCAGTACAAGAGTCGCTTTTTGTTCTAACAAGGCAACTTTTTATATGTTAATGTGTGTGGTTTTCATGGATAAAAAAATCAACCTTTCCGTTTCTTGTCTGGTTAAGTAGTTGCTTATAAAGCATCAGAAATTTTCAAAGTATCACAATAATAAGCAGTTTGAAAATTTTGTCCCAAATTTATGGCAAATAGAAGGTGGTATACAATCACATTTTACTGGTTTTTTTCTAGCATAGACCAGCATCTTTGAGCAACTGTTAACTTTTTCGAGGAAGGGGAGCGCACAGTGGACAGTAAGCAAAGACTGAAGCAAAAAATTTTCGAATATTTTGAATATAACTTTTCTGAGGAAAAAAAGTTTTACTAACAAGTAAATATGTGTTTTGTAGCGCGCTTACTTGACTTTCATATGAGATTTTATTCAACTTTTCTTTTGCCCGCCATAAAGGTGAGAAAATTAAATATTAAAGAAAAATGTTTTGTCGCCTGGCCGCCCACTGTGGGTAAGAAGGGAGGAAGAAGGAGAGCAGACCAGTTACTTTACAGTTAGTCGATAGCTACGATGAACTGATCGTCATTCGAATTATATTATGGAATAGTTTAATGTAGAAGTTTTGTCTATTGTCAAATTAAGATAATTGCCACTAGTAGCTATGTACTCATACTGATCTTATCCGATTCAGTCATTTTCTATATCTGATTCTCGCAGATGATCGAATATGATAACGACCAAATCCAGGAACGATCCAAAATCGCGAAATTAAGCTAGGAATTTCTGAGCTGTAACAGTCTCAATCCAAATCTAAATGTTAGCAATCGTTTTAGAAAGTTCATACCAAAGTTAAAAAGCTCTCAAAACTAATTACTGCCTTGTCAGGGTTCTGCTTGACATCATTTAAAAAGCTTTTTGATCAGCTTTCTCGAAATTTACGCTGCTTTGCCGCTTCTTGCGTCATTATCGATAAGATCCTCCACTTTCATCGCAGACAAATCGCACTATTGGCATGTGAAAAATTACAAAGATCATGACAAACAATTTAATCATACTGTAGAAAGTGGCAGGCACAAGTGGACTGAATTAATCTGCAGCCTATCGTCGATCGGTCAGATCTAGATAAAGCAGGTCTATTTGGATCGTAAGTCACGATCCTAAGCAAACCATAAGTAGGATGCCTGAAAAAAGATTCATGAATTATCACTACCACTCCTCAGATGAACCGACAAAATCATATAAGTCCTATTTGAACAACAGTGTAAAATTGGAGCAGTGAACAACTGTACCCAGTCGTTGGGGAAATTGTTCCTGTTTATGTAGAAATGCTTCACCCCACAAAAAATCGTACATATTAAAGAAAAATGGAAAGAAAAAAATATATATACGTATAAGCATATAATCTATTGTATGATATTTCGCATATACTTAAATTTCGAGTGAAATGGTTTTTCTTGCAATAGAAAATGATTTTTTTTACAAAGTGAAACTGTTGTACCATGTAGCTTTGTCCGCAAACTAACTCATATCATGTAATAGATATGATGCTAGTGTGAATGAGTCCTATGAGGACTGTCCAGCTAGAGACTAGATGAAGGTGAAGGAACGAACGAATGATGATTTATTGCTAAAGAAATCAGTATTATATACTAGATCGAACAAAGATGAAGCTGACCAACGGTGACCAGCCTCATAAAGAAGAAGATGATGAAATAGGATGAACAAAGAAATAGATGATGAAATGGCAGTTAACATATGTGGAAAGAACAGAAACATATGTAAACATATGTGCAGAGAAGAGAACGAAAGAAAATATATGGTGAACAGAAAGGAAGAAAAAGAGGATGGCATACATGATCCTCTAACAGCTAGCATTATTTTCTAACAATAGTTCTATGTTTAAAATAGAGTAAATAAAATTTTCTTTCTTGTTACTTTTTAGCTGCACAATGGATAAGTCCGTTATTTATTGTATCTAGATTCGAATGATAAGACACGATTAACTCTGCTCATTCCATTAGCGTACTTAAACATACATAACAGAAACAAACTATATCGTACAAAATATCCCTTCTAAACAATCATCTACCAATCCACTAAAACCAAACACTCAATCTCCTGCATTTCAGTTTATTCACAGGCAATTGCATAAACAATTTCATTTCATATTTAATACATATCCATAGAGAAAAGTCGATTTCTGCTGAATACTGTCCTAACCAAAAAATTCTCAATTTCTGCTTAATCTATTTTATTTTCATTTCTCCGTATAAATGGAGATCTGACTAAACAATTTCTGCCTAAAATATCACCGTCTCTGTTAGAAAAATCCATTTCTACATAAAACTCTCTCAACACAAAAGAAAAGAAAATAAAAAAATTTCTATTTCACTATATAAGTAGAGATGTGAATGAAGTGTTTCTGCTTCAATCACAACCGTTTCCGATATAAAAATTTCATTTCTACTTAAAACATCTCTTAAGATGAAAAGAAAAATAAAATAACAATTATCGATTTCTCTTTACCTTCTTTGCATTTCTCCTTATTAGTAGAGATATGGTTGAATGAATTCTCCTTAGGAAATTACCGTTTCTAATAGAAAAAATCCATTTCTACTTAAAACTCCTCTTAAGATGAAAAAATTATAATATAAAAATATCGATTTCGCTTTACTTTATTTGCATTTCTCCTTATAGGTATGGATATGGATCGACAATTTCTGTTAAAAAAATGACCATATCTGCTGGAGAAACTCCATTTCTACTTAAAACGCTTCTTGAGATAACAAGAAAAATAAAATAAAAGTTATCGATTCCTCTCTATTTTATGTCTCTTACTCTTTATAAGGAGAGATATAGATAAACAATTTCTGCTTAAAAAAACGCCTTAACTTTTAGTTCATAAAAGAGATTCTTCTTGACTTTTTTAGGTTAAAGCATTTCTTCTAGAAGTGGAACAATTTCTCTCTGCAGTAGGGAGATGGTCCAGCTCTCAAATAAGGCTGACAACGTAACGAATATGACGTGTGAAAAGCCATCCAAAGGACCTGGACATCATAGTGTAATAGGGCTCGAAAAGTTATAGGTATTATGCCTGAGACAATTTTTAAAGGTTTTAGATAATATGGTTGCAAAGACTTGAAAAATTGTCAGTACTGCGCACAAGATGGCCTCTACAAGTAACATACACAGTGATTGTAATTGCAGAGTATTAAAAAAGTTGTGACTATTATGGTCGAGAACACCTGTAAGAGTCACAGATATCAAGATCGAGAAAAACTCGAAGACTCCTGATTATTATATGCGAGGAAGTCTTGCACAGTCGTTAGATGCCATGGCCAAATATGGTTCAAAAAGTAGTTGATAATATCCTTAATTAGTTAAGTTCTAATTAAGTGTACTAATTAATTAGTTCTTACTTATTTACAGCGAAACATATTGTCTTGGTATCATAACTTTTAAAATATGAAAGATGTTTCAATGGTAAAATATTAAAAGGTAAGTGAATTCGAACTAACTTTTTTTGACCTACGCAGGTCGAACAACCAGATAGCAAGTTCTTATAAGAATCATACACCTGATCATATCTTATATGATAAAACCAAACGAAAAACGTATAAAGATCGCGGTCTCTGATCTCTTGCAAATATTCTGTCATGTGGTGGAATGCCATTGTGATATTTCATTAAAATTATTATTCTCTTAAAATCTCACTAAAAGTTTCTAGTGAAAATAAAGTGCACATAAGTTCTTTAAAATGAATGAAGTATGATCTGATGCAAGATTTCAGAGACTGCGATTTTTTTGTCAGATTCTTATAGATTTCGTTCATATTACAAGATCTTATAAGATGTTGCATGATCTGACATCAGATATTTTAACCTGGGCAAATTATATCAAACAAGTCTTTATCCAGAATGAAAAGAGTATGGAAGAATTTGAAGAAAGAAAAGGACAAACTAATCGATTGAAAACCGATTCTATTCTGATTCATTTGGTATAATAATCTACACAGAAAAGGAGCAAAACAGATTTGTTATGGCAAACTCTAAACTCTAATTTGATTGCTTCATTTTCTCTATATGAAGTGCACCATAGTTCTTTGGCTAGCACGTTTGGTTCACTTCATATGAATAATTTTGCATTGCCTGCACCTTACTTAGTCAAAATTACGATCTTTTTAGCTGTAACAAGACTCTTATATGTAAGTGGTTATCTTTCTCTAGCTTTCTGAGAAATTCACTAGATTTCACAATGATAGACGTCTTGCATCGGGACAAAGAATCGTGGGAACGTTTTAAGAAAGAAATAAACACAAGATCTTCTAACAGTTTAAATAATAAAATGAGTGTCGAAAAAGTGTGTACATTTTTATTTTTCTTACACATATTTAAATTATAAGGATATTGAGAAGATTGTCTTTCATCAGACAATATAACTTGAAATAATTCGATCATATGGTAGTGTTTAGAATAAATAAAAGATAATTATTTCATAGTTGACGAACTTTTCTTCCGTTTGCTAAAAAGATAAGAAAACAAATACTATGAATAATAATTGAAGAATTAATAAGAAAATAGTTTATATTATGTAGAAATAGAAAAAGGAGATAAGTACACATTATTAACTAACGTTGTGCACATATTTAAAATCTTAGAAATTATTTTTATTCAAATAAACTGCTTATTTTTTGTTTTGTACAAAAGAGTCTTGCAAGAATCAATTATTGTTTTGCTTACATGTTCACATTTACTAGCTGGATTGAGAATGTACACTTTAAAATCAATGTACCTCTAGCATATGTCAGTAGTATAATTTAGATTTAAAAGAAATTCAGGCTATTTTATCAGTCATCTAAATGTAAAAAATATTTTCATGGTTATTTTAAATTGTTCTAAAGTAAAAGGATGTCAATACTTATAATTATATCGTAATAGGATTCCACTTTTTGAAAAAAGAAAAAGCCAAACTCTGCCTCTGATTAGATTACTCTTATACTAAATGTTCACAATTTTTGGAGTAAAGATTTCATCTATCAAAATAATTTGAAATAAAAAAACAAATTATAAAACAAAAGAATTTTCAACATATTCTTGCAGAACCATCAAAGAGGAAAAATAGGAAAAGGGCAAGTTTTGCGAAGAAAGTCTGATCGTATATTTTTTTAAATGAATGAGAAGAAGAAAACTTGAGAGAAATGCAAGCATTGTATGTAGTGTAGTGCATTGGACTCCAAACTCCAACTTCGAGTCTGATTCTATCGGAGTTGGAATCGGAGTCATGGAAAACATACCTTTCTGAGTTGAAATTGGAAAGATTACGAGGAATTCTTTTGGAGTTAATGTCGAAATTATATTAGTAAAATATGAAAATGTTTACTTTTATAAGCGACAAATATATTTCATAAGTAAAATAACAAACATAAATATACTGTTAACTTCAGAATCGTTTGTATCACTTGCTGATGTAACAAATAGTAAAGCTTTACATGTCTTATAGGGTAAAAATTGTTGTTGATGTTCGTTCACGACAATATTATTTAAAATTACCAACACTCACTTGGCTTGATGCTATTTTCTTTTTCACGAATTTCTCTAATTCATTACTACCTCCCATTAATTTTTCGAGTTTTTTTGTCAAAATTCTTTTAGCAATTGTTTCTGTAATTATTGAAATATCATCAAAAAAACAGTAAATTCTATATTAATAAACGCTAGGCACTTCAATACATTTTCTAATTTCATCTCGTGATAATGCGTTTTAACTATGAGAATGATCAAAAAATCACTATACTAGGCAAATAATTCCGGTGTTTTTTGGAGTCATAGTTGGAGTCGGAGATGTCCCTCGCGGTGCGGTAGAGATTTTCATAATACCGTCGCGGCGGCAGCATTTCTATGAAAGAAATTTCAAAAAACACAGGAGTTTACACATAATCTCGACGTTGATGTACGCTGTACGATAACGCTTGACGAATCTGATCGACTGGCAGGAGCCACTTTAGTTTAAACCGATCACAACCTTGAAAATCCAAAGACATTTTAAAATACTATCGTGGAAGCGACGGGTAGCGGTCAACTGTTTAATGGCGCGTCGCGGTGCAGGTAGCCATCTTTGATTATCGTCGCGGGCCTGCAGCGCCAAATTCTCAATCGCAATGGGCATCTCGAATTGAAGTCCAGAAATTTTTTTTCATGAAACTGAAGTTGAAGTCGAAAAATGTTTTTCTGTGAAGTCGGAGTTGAAGTGAAAAATTGTCACTGTGCAGTTCACTAGTTGTTTGACGAGGAAACTAACAGTATTTTTGTTAGTGCAAGTGATATCGTCGAAAAGTGCGTTTTCCTTGAATGAAGTAAGAATATATTGATGTTTGACAGATTTTCATACTTGGAAAGAAGTTCTTGAAATAACTTTGATGAAGAAAAAACTTTTTAAAACCTTATTCTAGATTCTTTGACCTGCACTTTAACTATCTCTCTTCCTTTTCTAATAATGAATTACCGATCATTGAAAAATTATTTGTAACAGTGACGTTACAATGCAGTGAAGTTCAACGAGTTACAGAAAACTTAAACTTGTTCTTTGGTAATGTATTACCATCAGGGTTGCCGAATTCAAATTTTAGAAATCAGGAGAAAAATCAGAAGTTTTCCGTAGAATCAGGAGTTGTTCAGAAGACTTTTTTAAAAAAATCTGAAAAAAATCAGTAAATTTTTTGAAATTAGGTCAAACACAAGTGGTAGACAGCATTCTCTTGTAGAGCCAATATTGTCACTGTTAGTTTACGAACTCTTGTGACTTTTCTCTATTAAATGAGTAGGGAAATAATTATCTCACAAGTGAAATAAAGAAAAGAGACAGGTAGTCATGAATATGTCTCGTTATCTCAAATTGAAAATCTTTTGCTGCAAAATCACAATGAAATTATTTAGTTTCTTTAGTAAGATTTTCATATATATCACAAGATTTATTACAAGCAATTTAGTTAAATATAGAAACAATATTAATCATCGAGAGAATTATTACAAGAAGAATAGATATGTCATTGTGTTATTTGATAAAAAAATAATTGATTTAGAGCCAAAGATCGAATGAATTTGATTTAGATCTCCAACTCCATGATCTTCCACAGTTCACTCCTGAATACCAATCAGATATTAATTGAGTTAAATCATGCGTAGTATCAGTAAATTTTTCTAATCGACAACAATATAATGTAAAATGAATAAGTGATGAAAAACGATTAAAAACTAGTTGAAGTCCTTTTCGAAAATGATCAATTGTAAGCCATAATGATGGATCAGCATCGACAAAGATTGTTAATTTTTTCAATGGTAATGATAAAGATGATGAATGTGAATAAATTTTATCAACGATTTCAATTAATTGAAGAAAAGAACTTATTCGATCTTCACCACAAAAACGTAAGATTTCGAGATGATCAGCAAGATAACGACAAAGATCAATATTATATGATAAAGCAAGACCAAATGCAAGTGTTGCTTGAACTTCAAGTTCACAAAAACGTGCTGCTCGTTGAGCAACATGAAGTAGAATAGAAAGATTTCGACAGATTACATTTCTATAATAAAAAAAAAGTCATCAACAAATTCTGAAATTGGCTAATCTGTTTATATACATGAAAGTAAATATTACACTTACTCATCTTTTGTACAATCACCAAAAATAGATATTTTTCGAAGATTATACCATTGAGAAATATTTTGTACAGTTTTTATCCATTCATCTTTCAAATAATCTGATTCATCAATATCTAACTAAAAATGAAATATTTATTAAATATTAGATTAATATAGAATTCAATCTTCTTTCTTACTTTATCAATTGAATCATTGATATCTTCTTCATTACTAATTGGAATTGTTTTAATACAATTCGGATAGTGAATAAGAATGTACTGATTTTGATAAATTGACCTTTGTCCAAATACTTTCTTATAATTGTTCAAAAAATCATTGAAATTTTGTCCATGGCGAACAATAGAGAAATTTAATCGAATATTGCATTGCTTCAATTTAGACATCATCAACCATTGTCGGAGAATATTTGCTTGTGGAAGATCAGCATTTTCATTGAAATTTAGATAACCTTGAATAATTAATTCTTTCAGTTGTTCATTACGATAGATTTCTTCGAAATAATTTAATACCCATTGGACATTTGCTCGTAATTCAATTTTGATTCGACGTAATTGAGGTACACAAGTTTTATTCAAGGGAATTTCATGAGATTGCATTGTTAACACATTTTCATTCGAATTCCAACTAAATAATATTGATATGATAGAAATTTTAAATTTTTTCTTCGATACTTACTGAGGAAACTTGATTCGTAGATTAACTAAATTTGGAAGACAATTTTTGCTGAGTAATTCTACAAATAATTGACGTGAACATTGATCAATTGAAAGTGTATGAAGATATAAATGAGGAAGTATTTGAGAAGATATCGTATTGATATGATTGATATATTTTTTGTCATACTTTGGTGAAATCTTTAAATACAATGAACATAATTTAGGAAATGAATTGAGTATGGGAACAATAAAATCAATATCTGTCCATTGATTGTAATCTGAATGATGATAATGATTATCATTTATATCGATTGTAAGTGATTGAAAATTGAATAATGGAAGAAAAGTGAATAATAATGTATTGTATGAATCAAGAGGAATATCTTTAATAGTTATTGCTTTTAATTTTGGAAATTTATATTGTTGATCATATGTTTGAAAAAGAAATGATCGAACTGCATCAGGAGCACGATGTTCAGAAAAATAAAGATAAACAATTTGTGATGAATATTCAGTTAGAATGTATCCAATATATTCCTCATAATCGTCTAAACTCATTCGACGATTATTAGGCAAACAAAGTGAATGATCACGAATAATTGATGAAAATCGACTATTTAATTCTTCAAATGCATTGACCAAATCGAGTGGAGATAAATATTCAAATATTGAATGAATAAGTTCAACAGGTAATTGTTCGAATAATGTTGAAGAATTATTTTTATTCATATCGATTGATCAAATATTATTATGAAAAGAATAATGTGTAACACATTAATATAGAGAATTATTGACCAATAAAATACAATGAACTTTTCAATATATAGATATATAAATGAATCATATATCACATATAAGAATTCATCTCTATTCAATGTCGCTAGTGAACAATACTTGATAAGGTTATTATTAAGATAAAAATGTTCAATTGATCAATGTTATTTACAAGTTTGCCGGCAATTTTTTGACATTGGATCGAAGATGTCATTTACTGATTCGTTGAGGATCCGAAAGTTCGCCAATATTAGCAATGTTCGACACGAGTAATTCACTAAGGACACGCTGAAATATGATATCATCATGGAGAAGTTGGATGTGCTTCGACAATAGTAGAAATTGCAGTTGGCTGATGCTATTTTATTTTTTCAATTGATTTTTTCGTGGTAATCTACTAGAGAGTGATAATTGCAATTATCTAAATAGTTGATCAGTTTTTGTTTGATTAGCTGACGGGAGAATCTTCCCAACAGTTGGAAGCCGTTTGAGCCCACATTTTACTTAGCCAGAGTTATGACCGTTTTAGTAAGTTTTCGGCCTCTGAACCAGTTATTCATTGAAAATACGATTACGAGGTTTTCACCTGAAATTTTCCCCGTAAGTGGGTCTTCGGGTTATTAGAATATCCTAAAAATTTTAGCTCAAACGAATGTACTTTTCTTGAGATACTGGGTGTCTAAGAAAAGCACATTCATTTGAGCTGAAATTTTTAGCATATTCTAGTGACCTGAGATCTGTGTGAGCAAAATTTTAGGTGAAAATCTTGTAATTCAGTTTTCCATGAATAACTGACACAGAGACTGAAAACTCAATAAAACGGTCTTAACTCTGATTGAGCAAAGTATGATTCCGAATCCTTATAGAATTTTCTTAGTTTCACTGTTCTACTTATAGGCAAAATATGGCTTCAAACGGTGTCTGACAGTTTGGGAAGTTTCCTCGTGAGTGAATTGTCTGATCACCTGTCTGTAGAAAACGCGCTACGGCACATGTTGTGATAGGCATCAATCAATCTACAAAGTATGTGACTAAAACATAATGACGATGGGAATTGAACTATTCAATTATGATCAAACGTTACTGGGTGTTCATGAAATGGATAAGAACCGTAGAAGAAATGATATGCAAATGAGGCGAAAATTCTGCATCCTGATTGATTCTTGATGAGTTCTATTACATAGCGGAAATGATCAAATCATGGGATATTGAATGAGCTGCTTCTTCGAATGGGTTTTGGCATTGAAATCCGATATCATTTGAGTTTTTCTCAGTAACAGTTTTGATCTATTTTTCTGATGTGATTCTGTTCGAAATCCACTTGATGAAAATCCGACAAAATCCAAGTTGAAATCGATCAAATTTTATCGTGTGATAACAGTTTTCGAGAGGGTTTGAAGGTCGTTAATGAAGATTGCCTGTTGATATTCCTGTAGTAGATGTTCCACATCATCCTCAACCTCGCTGTTTTTTTATATTGTCTTTGTGCAATGTGAAATACCTACTATATGATTATCTCCTCATCATTATTTCACATACGTATTTGATTCGTTTGAAAAGAAATTCAAACATTGATCAAAGTGAAAGTTTTGATCGAAGTTCTAAAGAGAAAATTAGAATGTTGAAAAACAGTTATTTTTTTTAGAAGAAGTGTTTCATCCTATTTGTCGTATCTTTCGGATGAGAGTGTGAGGATGAAACAAGTTACCATGAAATAAATAGAAACTACTAACCATGACTAGTTTTTTTTACTCTGCAATTTACTGAAGTTATAATAGTTTTCATTACACTTTGATGAATATGAACAATGCTATAGAATGAACATCTTGAGCAAGGATCTAACCGGTCATGGTTGCTTGTTCTTATCGTGAATCTTATATACTAGTACCTGTCAATTAATAATCAATATATTAACAATTATGAGCAACATTTGTTTTAGTATTCTTTTATTATATATGAATATTTTTATCATGAATATTTTTCAATCGAAAATGACGATTTTGAGGATACAGCTGCCGAACCATTTGCACTAAATTCATGACAATGAATAATGTCCAAACTTTTGATAAATTTATTTTTAAAAATAATCAATTGGTAGGAGTTCACATTTTACTTAGATAAAATTTTCTCATTTCATGTAATTTTGTGACAAGTCTTTGCATACCTTTAACTGATTGTGTACCTAGTGGAAAATAATCATGGGAAAAAACGGCAGAGAACGCGTTCATGAAAACATGGTAACTTGTCTTTTAGCTGAAAAACGCGTTCTATAATCTAGTGAACCCGTTCTTGAATTAAAAAAGGATGTTCTATATTTAAGGGAACACATTCTTTGAACTGAAGAATGCATTCCAAACAATCTAAAATCAGTTCCATCAAGAAAAGAATGTATTCTCTGTCGTTCTCCAAATTATCGATCGCTTTCATCTGAATCTAACGTAAGTTAACAGTCAAAACTTACAGCTTTGAAGCACAATACGTTGAAACTGACGCCAAAAATAGTGGAACATTCTATGAGTTGTGCTCCACAATTGGTTGTCACGATTTTTAAAAAATATATTTTTAATAAAAGTTTGAGTTGCGAAAAATTTGGGCACACCATTGAATAGAGCTCGTCATGTTGTACTGGAACAGATCTCTTAATGAAGCAGGTGTTAACTTCACCTATTTAAATTAGCTGTTTTTAAGAAAATAAAAGCTTCTGAAAAAATTGGAACGATCAAAAACGCATTTCAAAAAGAGTGAAATGCGCTCTTGACCATTCCATATTGAAACACTTTTCTCTTTCTTTGAGAACGCGTTCTTTATCGTTATTTTTAATCAATATTTTTCACTAGCTGATAATTAAATATAAGATACGAAAGATTATACCAATGAACTTTTTATGTTATATGACATATATAATCAGATTAAATCGTTGTATTATTCTGATAGTTCTCGTAAAACTTTCTGTAATAAAGTTGACTTTTTTCATCGAAACTTTTCAATGAGAAGATTACTATAGCAAGAATGTAATCAATGAATGAACAATCAATAAAAATAGAAGTTGAAAAACAAAGTTGTAGATTAAGAACAAATACTATTGAATAAAAAATCAAATTTCATTACCATCAAAAATGTTCTGTTATATAAAAAAAAAGTTCTACATTCAATAGTTTTTGAAAGATTACCCTACATTTGTTTGAGTTGTATTTTGATTAGTTTTATCTTATAATCCAATGAAATACATGACAATCTTTTATTAAATATCTTTTAAAAATTATCGTCACATTTTAATTTGCACCCTTTTTTATTAAACAGAAAATAAGCTCCAAGTTCTTTTATCAGAAAAAGTTTTTTTTACATTTGTCATTTGTAAAATTCAATATTGATTTATAATTGTTGAGGAAAACTATGGTAGATATAATATCAATACATTCTCTCTTGGAGTAATTGAAAATTTGAAAGGGTTCAAGCAGTTCAAATTATAGATTGAATGAGTATAGAATTTTCTTTGTTTGACAAAATATGAAAATATTGTCGATTTTCGAGAAGATATATACTAGAAGCAAAAACAATAATTTTAAGTTTAGTCCTGAGTTTGAGAATAATATATTTTATTCAAATTTATATTTCAATATGATTAATTAATTTGAGTTTATTCCCTGATCTTCTGTAGATTTTAATTGTGATTCAAATCTATTCCAAATAATTTCACAATTTTTTTATGTGGAAGTTGAAACTAAAAATGCAATGTCGATTTATGATTCAAATCCCAAAACCTAAAAGTTTCAATCGTGTGCAATGTTTACATATATTTTCTTCATTCTGTTGTTTTCTGTGCGAAAATGTTTTTTTCTTTTCAAATCAAGGCATGTCAGGTATGTATTTTCGTCACTTCCCTTCTTTCTTCCTCTTATAAAAGTCGTAGTAATAAGAGTGTATATATATTTAAATATCTATATTTCAATATTGTTTTCTATCAATAAATTAAATGAAAAATGTCTAAAAAATGTCTAATTGTAATAACTGGTGCAAGTTCTGGCATTGGTGAAGCAACAGCACGGGCATTTTCTGATGCTGGTCATCCATTGTTACTCCTCGCTCGACGTCTTGATCGTCTAGAAGCATTGAATTTACCAGATACATTATGTGCGAAAGTTAATGTTACTAATCGTGAAGAAATCAAAGCAGCCATTGAAAAAGCTGAAATAAAATATGGTCCAGTCGATTGTCTAATCAACAATGCTGGCCTTATGCTTTTAGGTCAAGGTGATTCACAAGATCCGGATGAATGGGAAAAAATGATCAATGTCAATATAATGGGTGTTCTCAATGGAATTCATATTGTTCTACCAAGTATGAAACAACGTCATCATGGAACAATTATTAATATTAGTTCGGTAGCAGGACGAAAAACCTATCCTAATCATGCTGTTTATTGTGGTACGAAATTCTCTGTTCATGCTATTACAGAACAAATTCGTGAAGAAGTTGCATCATATGATGTTCGTCTTATTACGATTGCACCAGGTGTAGTTGAAACTGAGCTTCTATCTCATACAACTTCCAAAGAAATAAAAGATGATTACGAAAAATCGAAAAAAGAAATGGGTCAACCATTGAAAAGTGAAGACATAGCACAATCAATTCTTTTTGCTTATCAACAACCACAATCAATTTGCATTAGAGAAATTGTCATTTGTCCAACTAGACAAGACAAATAAACAAGATTAACAATCGATTTTTTCATTTTAACTGATATATTTCCATAATAAACAATAAAAGAGAAAAAGATTCATTGACATACAGTACCCTTAAAAAGAATAATTTTCAGTTATAATTATCTGATTGCAAGATATTAACATTATATTCTTAAAATAATCTCTAAACTTATAGATTGTGTTTTTATATACTTGACAAAGCATCTTATACCTGGTATTTATTTCAGTTTTTTTCTATTCATACTCGTAAACAACTAAAATGAGAAAATTTAACATATTTATTCATAAGTTTTGAGAATAAATCACTCTCATCTCCATTCTATGTTTAGTCACGTTTCGTTTCAACGTGTTTATTGACTGTCAAACGTGATCGAACCTTTTTTCATTTACCTTTTTATCGTGTCGTAATAGATAAATAATGAGGAAGTGATTCACAAATAATTAAAAACATAACCCTATTAGATGAAGTTTATAAATTTATAAAAATCGTATGCGAACGAACAAAAAAACAATGTTTGTCGAAACATTTCCATAATTTATGAATCATAAACGACTTTCACTAACTAATATTGATGCAGTAATGGCTTGGTATCGCCATGTACGTATATAGATTCGGTATTATCAGCACACTAACAGACATTATCGTTAATAGTTTGACAAGTATAGGACTAATGTTAGGTCAAATCTATGGGCCTGAAATGAAACGTGAAAAAATGGGTTATATGGTGACAGAAATCGGTATTAACCTCGAATTCTATCAATTTGTTGATTTACCTACTCAGCGCCCTAATATTATAACAAGTACAAATCATCTATATGAATAGACACGTGCCAGTTTTTTTCATATATTTATGACTGATCCTTACAAATTCATTTTGGCAATTTTGTTGTGACTATGAGCCATTCTTATGAACTTAGAATTGAGTAATCGACATCCAGACTAACGAATATTAGATCATCACTCAGAATAACTATATAGTAACTATTTTATTTTACAGAATGCTTTTTATGTATCTCATTTGAACACTTGAAATACATATGCTACGCTTCTAATCTTACCGTAGATAGAATAAAATATTTGTCAGAGACAACGTATACCAACATACAATAAATTCTTAATAAATGTCGAAAACTACGTTGAAAAGTGAAAAATCTTAAACATTCGTTGTCATTATCAAAGACGACGAAAAATACTTTACATTTTCAGATGACAATATGCCAGAAAATGCTGAGTTTTATTCATTCAACAAATAAGACACTCAACCAGATGTAAACTTCAAATCCAAGCAAAATTTCATACTAAAAATCTTGTTTTGATCGGTATTATCTAGCAAAGACATTTGCGCAACATACAATGGAAAGACAAAATATTCACCAATAAATTATGTAAAAATAAAAAGAGTTGAGATAAATTTGAAACAAAAATAAAAAAAAACATAAATAAAATTATTTGTCTTTTCAAAATCTAGTTATAATCTCTTGTTCGACAGTTATCGTCGAATTTCTTCTTAACTCTTTTACATATTTTAACCATAATTGAATAGGATGACATAACATTAATATCACCAATGATAATACAATTAACCATGCCTACAAATAAATAAACTAGTTTTATAAAATAATGACAGAAAACACAATAAATACTTACTTTCCATGAATGAGATATATCATCTGTTAATTTAATTAAACCATATTGAATAGTGGTAATAACACCAACACAAGTCCACATTACACCAGTTAATGTACCTATATATTCAGATGGAAAGCTAAAATAGAAAAAACAAAAATATTTGAGCAGATATTTCTTTTAAAAGTAATACTTACAATGTGGCCACTGCCGCTTGACTTCCACCGACAATTATAGATCGTCCAATGCAGTTAATGATTAATGCTGGAATAATCATATTCTCTTGAGGAAACATATATATAATACATGATACAATATTAATAATCCATGATATACTTTGTATTAATGATATATTAAACAATTTTTGTTTTTTACCTAATTATTCAAAAAATTAGATAAATATTAATTTTAACAAATATTACTTCTATCAGCTTTAAATCCAAGTAAAAAACCATTTAATGGACAAATAATAATAGCAGCAATAGTTGATAAATTAAATGCAAATGTATATTTATTAGCTACAAATTAAATAATAAATGATCATTTTATTATCATTTAAAAAATAAATAAATTCTAATCAAGTAAAGATTGTAAACTTACTTAATAATGTATCTTGTTTTGTGATATAATATACCCATGGATACCAAGTTACAGCAAGAAATATTCCAGGTAGTAAAAGAAAACTTAAAAATAACACAATCAATATATATAATGGACTTGTTAAATAATGCCAAACACCTTTACGTTTCAAAATTCTTCTATACCATTTTATTTTATCCCTTTCACTAGTTTTTAAAGATTTATTTTCATCTAAATAAACAGAGTATTACATACGTATATAATAAACAATATTTTTTTATAATAAATTACTAGTAATATTTGTTGAAGAATTTTTCTTCTTTTCCAATTTAGTATTAAATTGATAAGGTAAACTTAAAATAGAGTATTTCCAATCAAGATATGTGAATGAACTTATTAACATTAATACACCAAATGACATCCATATATAAGATAGTTGTTCTAATGTTATTTTACCAGCATCAATTGAAACCTAGAATAAATATTTAATTATTGAATAAATAAAAGATTTCTTTTTTTTAGACACTTGAAATATCGAATACCACATTGTTGATGATGTACATGCTCCAGCAAATAATGCAGATACAACTGCTCTTGATTTTGAAAAATAATCACTTGATGTATAAGCTGTTAATAATACAATAATAGCAGACAATGATGAAAAACTTGTATGCACATATAAAAGTGAATCTCTTCCTTAAAAAAAATACATTATATATATATATAAATATTTATACAAATTTACCAGGTCTAATAAGTGCTAATGATAACCATCCGATTATATGAAAAATTCTTTAAAAAAAATCAAATCAAATATTTTTATATATGAAAACAGAAGAGATAAGAAATATTTACATTGAAATTAATTTAATAAATCTTGATCCAAATCTATCAATTAATGGACCAATAATGACTGACGGAATTTCAAATAATATAATACCTAATGTTAATGCATTCTAAAATATATTCTATATATATATATAAATTTATCTGAAATATATTCATACTTGATAATGTCGTGTCTGATATCCTTCACAAGATAATTGTTCATTTAGTTTTTCTGTTTTATTTTCTAATGATAATGAACAATTATTTCTATATTCATAAATTCCATATTGAGATAAAATTTTAAATAAAGCAGAAAATCCAAATATTGTTCCACCAATTAAATTAACTTCCATAAACATCCAAATAACACCAGACCATTTACGAATTTTATAATTATTTTGTTTTTCTTCATTTGTTATTTTTATGTTATCAATCATTTTTATTAACAATCAACCGAAAAGTTGATTAAATTCTATATATTTTTATATAAATTGTTTGCTAAGATATTTTCTTTATATAATTAATATATCGATATAACATCACTTTATATTATATCATGATTTTTTTTACTTCCTCATTTAATTATCGAATATTTTACTTTTTATCGTTTTACTACGAATATATCAACAAAAATTATTTTTCTTTTTCATGATTAATTTTATCCTTAGGCTATCGAGTAAATTATGATGATATATTTCGATTTTTTTATTGAAAGAGATAAAAGGTTAATTAAGTAAGTATAAATGAAAAGGAACTAAAAATGAAAGAACGAAATAAACTGTGTAATATTTACCAACACTGACTAATGATGACTATAATGATTACATGATTTTTCTCTCTTCCTATTTTGTTTTTACATAATTACAATTCCGAATTTTTTTTCCAACTGAATAAATGATAATTATATAAATACTCATCTCTCATCATAGTAGAAAATCAATTAATAGAAGAACAGATTACACCTATTTATTTATTTAATAAATCAATAATCATTATTTTACTTTGAAACAGATAAAAAACAAAATGGTTTACAAACGAAAGTTACATCAAAATTGTGAATATGCACAACAAAAGAAAGATACAGAAAATTCTGCAACATCAACAACATTAATTCAAAAAGATAGAAAACGTTTTCATCGACAATTCACTGAACAAAATTTCAGTAAGTTTAATAAAAATAAAAACGCATTTTATTACCAAACGATGAATAGATGAAAAACGTTCTTCTTTTATTAATTTATTTTAATTTATCCGTTGACTAATTATGTCTAAAACAGAACTCTTACCCTTGATTGATGCTTACTTTTATCAATTCTAATATAGACAAATTGTTTACTTTTAAAAATTAAATGGAACAATTTATTTGACTATAGCAAAAAGGTCTCGAATAGAACGACAATTTCCTATTATTATACTAACATTGACTAATAAAAATTAAAACTTTTTTTTATTAATACCAATGAAAGACTTATACAAGATTGTAATTATGCATTAAGTGAAAGGAACATCTAATTCGGATTTTATACAATTAAGAATATTACTTATCTATCGATCTCTATCGAAAGTTAATAGAAAATTTAGTTTAAAAGTAGTTTTATGTTGTATACAATCAGTCTAACATTTAATTAGAAACTTTCATTAAAAAATTATAGATGAAATAAAACAAATACTAATGTTAAATTGAATATAAATATGACTATCATTTAAGCGATCAGTAGAATAAATGAATTCATCAGTAAAAATGCTTATATTATTAGTTGACGAAGTTTATTATATAAAAACTTATTCATTATAGGAAAAACATACTTAAATAAAAATTCAAACTATGAAAGGAAGAAAAGAAAATCAAAATTCGATTATTTTACTAGGAAGATAAGTTTAGACTTTACTAATCTACCTCTTTTTTTCTCACAGATCGATAGTGATAGGTCAAGGAGCGACAATTCTGTCAAAGAAATGTCGAAATAAGCATAGAAACATTTCGAAAGAGAGAAATTTACGTTTACTTATATAGTTCTTTAATCGACACTAGCAAGGCAAATTACACTTGTTTTTTTTGAAAGGGCTCATTGACATTATTAAGTCTATAGTTGTAAAGGTATCGTTAATTCTATAACAAATATTTTTGCATTAATTATCATATCATCACCTGTGTTCTGCTCATACTTCATGAGGTTTCTTTCGAATATTCTTTTATACATAGCATTTAGAATTTATCAGTTCAATTTTTTATCTAGGAAGATGACAATAGGGCATACTAAGAATATATACCGATCCCACCTAGATGTTGTTGATTCAAGCTGTGAGGTCAAAATTTTACTTAAACGTGTCCTTTTTCTGTGGGGTACGTACGGAGCACAGGTGGTGATATGAGAGTTAATCGAGGAAAGGAATCGTTCAATGATGTGGTAAGCAAAGGGAACGAAGTAAGTGAATGAAAGTGGCAGTATAAAACATTTCGATCTTTAAAATTGATCTTTAATTTAATCACTGATCCCTTACATAATTTACTGATCATTTTATTAATTTTACTTATCAAAAATTTAATTTCCTATAAATATTAATACTTCTAAATAAATAATAAATCAATAGAGAATATGAAAATAAGTTAGTTTGTTATTTTTCTATTGTTTATAATAATGAATTTTAAAAGATGAATAAATGCTAAGTAGATTTTGTATTAATAATTCCGTTATTTGTTCAATTGATCTTTATTTCCAGAATTTGATTTGCTATTACATACTTTTATATAAATGATCAATAAACTGACTAATGCATTCATTTTTCTAATGAGTGTCATAATCCATTGAAGGATAAAAAGAACAAAAGCCATTCACACAATAGAGATATTGAGGATTTGTCCTTTATTCAAAATATCATTGATGCACAAATACTTGATTAATGATGTAGATATGATGTAAGAATGATATAGCGTGAGATTAATATAAGGTGCAATCGGTATGCCTGTCGTGATAATGAGTACTCGATCCATTTAATATCTGGATAATTCTACTGTTGTAACAAACTGAAATAAATCGATTCATTTTTTTTCAATAAATTCTTTAATTGATACTTTTAACATTACATAACTATTATAATATCGAATTTGATTTGTTATTATATTTTAGTTGGAGATGAATGTGTAGTATCAAATGGCTTTAATGATCAACAATATAAAAATGAAGAAAACTTATTATTTTCTAATGGTAATGGTGAAAAACTCAGATATAAAATAGCTGATATAAATCTAGCTGAATCAGGTAGAAGAGCTTTGTCATTGGCTGAAATTGAAATGCCAGGAGTAATGCAATTAAGACAAATTTATGCTCCTAAAAAACCATTAAAAGGTGTTCGTCTTGCTGGATGTTTACATGTAACAGCACAAACTGGTGTTATGATAGAAACATTACGTGATATGGGTGCACAAGTAATTCATTTATTGATTATATTAAAATATTTAATTATCATATTATAGATTCAATGGAGTTCTTGTAATCCATTATCAACACAAGATGATGTAGCAGCTGCATTAGTCAAATCTGGTATATCTATATATGCATGGAAAGGTGAAACTGATGATGAAAAATTGTGGTGTATAGAGCAAGTAAATTCAAAAGACTTTATCTTATAAAACACGATTTAAAAGAAAGTGTTCATGTTTATAGAGGTAGAAATTTGGATCCACTACTTCCTGTCCTCCCACAAATCTTGACCGATATTTTAATTAATTAATTAGTAGCTTTCATTAGTGTTTTTCGAGTTCTTTAAATTTAAAAACTGTTGTTCATATATGGTCTTTTATTGAGGATGATCATCTCTCTAAAGGGAAGGATTACCTATAGACTTATAATCAAGATTGAACTCACTACAATCAGTGCTAGTAGCTATATCATTATTCATATTTAATCCAGCAAAAATTGTGCGATACAATTTTACTTTTATAAATTCTGTTTTTTT
>JAJEKB010005046.1:0-17892 GCA_022393335.1 Macrotrachela quadricornifera | reverse complement strand
TTTCATCGTATTGTAAATGAGCGTAAATAGTCGAATACTCGATTTTCGGGTCGTTTACGGCCGGAGGTGATTGATCTGGGGAGAAACATTTGTAACTATTCTTATATATTTTTGATATTTCTTGTGTTGATTTACGAATGGTGACATCTGAACATGTCTATTTGTGGCATATGTATAGGATCTAAAGTATATTCTATCATAGAGAAATCAAAGAAACAAGCTTTTTCCTTTTTCATGACTATGAAGATATAATTAATCATTGGCTAATTGAATCACTGATCTGATATTATACTAACTTGTGTGAAATTTCATCATCGAATTCAGTGTATTTTTTTCCTCCCTGTGTGATAGGTTAGAGTCTATAAAGTAAAATAAAAAATACTGAATCTCTTCAACATGGTGATGCTTGTGTTTATCTGTGTAAATCTACTTTCCATAAGTCATCCGAATTAATAAAATAATGAGAACAAATTTCACTATGAAAAATTCGATATTAAAACATATTCATCTTTGGAAAATAAATTATGAAACAGTCAATGATTGGTGTATTTCTCGTTCTTTTTATATTTATTGTATGTGCCTCAATGCTCATCGACGGCCGTGAGTGTTGGGGAAGTGGATATGGTGGTTGCAATGATGGTGGACGTAATGCAGCGGGAGGCTATTGTCAAAATTTTGCACGACCACCTAACAATGACTGTCGATGTGTTGGTAAATCAAGGCGAACTTCACGCCCAAAACCTTTCAGACCACGTGGATAACCCATTTCTTCTAAATATATTCTTATTCTTGATCTTCAATAAATAAAATTGTGCATCTAGAGTTAATATTGATAACACTCAACGCAGTTTCAGTAGTTTCCACAGTTACGTGTAACTGCGATAAAAAAACCGCATCTATAGGAGAAGGCGACCAATCAATCTCAACATTTTCTAAATAAATAAATAAGAAACCTTTATTCTTTAGAAAAATAAATGAAGTATCTTTCTCACTGTAAAAAATTAAAATGAGCTAGAATGCTTGCAAAACCTCATTTTATACCTCCATGCGTCAGCACGAGCTACGATGGCTGCGTCGTAAATGCGAACGTAATTTCGTCATTTCACCGCAACTGCGGTGCAGTTGCTAAAAAAGTGGTGGTATGGGGATGATTTAACTGATCAACTGAATGAGATATATCTACTGCATTTAAATATTCGAAAGATGTAATGCATATTTCATTTTTTAATTGATCAAGCTTAAAGTTGAGTAGTTTAAAACTCGTAACAGCTGTGCAAGCGCTAAATGCATGCCTTGATCAAGATAAAGGTGTTGTGTGCGTCCTGTTTCTGAAGCGGAAATATATTCGCATGCGAACTAGGAAACAATAAACCACTTTCATGCATATGTGTTTGCATTTGGTGCATTCAACGTAATTTGATCATGGCCAGATGCAGTTAGTAACGTTACAGAAATGAATTAATACTCAATATTTGTTTTATATGCTCGATATTTTTTCTTTCTTTTTATTCGAATGAGAATTAATTGGACCACTTTAGAAAACAGTATACAATATGTTATTTTGCGATGGTCTGAGTAACAGTACGATATTCCTTTCATTCCTTTTTTTCTTATGAAAAGACCATGGCGTAATACTTGACAACGAGCATAAGCAATGCAGAAGATATAGTGAAAGAGGTTTTTTTTGTCATGGAAATTTTGGAAAGAATACATTGGTAGATTTGATAATCCAATCAAAGATTTCATCAAGTACAGACAATCAGTTATAAAATGAGATAAAAATTCGTTGTGCATCAGTTTTAATAGTAGAAAGACAACAAATTCAACACGTATTGGAACAAATGCGAGAATGTATAAATAATAAACTATGAGTACAAAATGTACTTCAATGTATAGTTTTACACACAGAAACGTTACGGAACCATCTATCGTGTCGAGAAATGTGTTTTCCTTCGATCCATAACGATGTGATTGAATAAAGTGTAGATATTTCAGATAGTACAAAATCTTCTCAATCGATTACTCAGCAAAAACTTCTATTTAGAGGCTTGATACGATTTTTCTATGGGTTCTAAAGACGGATGACAATAGACTCTCTTTTGTTGATTATACTAAGACAGGATTCATCAAATTACTACTCAAAACAGTGTGAATCAGTTGCCAGAAAAATCTAATTGCAAAATAAATGATGAATTCATTATTATTCGAATAGTTTTAAAAAATAGCAAATCGCTTTTACATGATTCTGTGAATTTTTTAAAAAACTGAAAAAAAAGAACGAAGTGAAAAATGTGGTACATTTTTAAAACGAAGCATTTGCTAAGACTATAAAGTAGATTTTCGTGATCAGCATCTCAAGCTCTATCAAATCATGTAAAAAAATTTCGACAAAAAACATCAATCGAAATTCACGTTGCTGGCATCTTACCTTAATATAAAATGAATATTTAGTCATTAATTACGTTTGATACTCTATAGTGCTGAATTAATTCCTTATAACAGCATGCCTGCGATATTTAAGAAAAAAATATTTATTCAATGTCTTTTTAATGGAAGAATCAATCTTTAAATAAATATGATCATTGTTCAAGAAGATCGACAAGATGATGGTACCGGTGATGTTGACCTAGGAAAATTCGATTGATACGAGTTATTTTCTTTTAAAATGAAACCATCAAATGTGGTATCGATGTGATTTTGCACTCACGTTGGATTTGGTGGTGTAGATGGATTTCTTGATAACTTCTACAATTTAAATGAAGGATTTATCGATTGCAATGTTTTTTGCCTGTATTTAGTAAATCGTGTCCTAGTAATAATCCTAAAAGGTTTGGGTTCCTATTGACATTTGACGAAACTATCAGATTTTCAATATGCCTATTTCCAAAAGATCCTTGTGGAGGATTCCAGGCATACTGAACTAGACTAGCTTGAGTAGAAAAATTTAGAAGTTTTGAACAAAGTCTCGCCGAGATATGGAATTTTCAAAATTTAAATCCTTCTCTATAGATAGTGCATATAACATGCATTTTTTAAAGCTTCGTATCTTGATGAAACTTTGTGCAAAACTTTAAAATTTTTCTACACAAATTAGTTTAGTTCTTTTGGAAATAGACATATTGAAAACCTGGTAGTTTCGCCAAATCTCAATAGGAACCCAAACCCTTTTAAGGTTATTACTAGTACACGATTTCCTATTTACAAGCAAAAAAATCATTGCAATCCGAGGAGAGCACATGCAAAGGTTTCCTCATATGAATATAAGTTATTTACTTGAGTAAGACGACGTGTATAATGAATATTATTAGGATTAGCCGATTGATGAGCATCAGTTGAATGAGAAATACTTATGTTTGGATTTTTGAAATTCGAAGTATTCTCAACTAATCACAAAAAGAAAGATCAAGATGAAACACGATGGATGAAAGAGGATTGAATGAATTATGATGACAGCAATATATGCTGCTTCTTTTTTATTAACCTACCATCATTTGACTGATTCGCTGTTCTTTCTTGTTGAATTCGATTATATCGCGCTAACGATGACGACCCATTGGCAAAACGTGAAGAAATACTCGTAGATTTTTTTGCATACGATCCAGCATTGAAACTTTGTGAGCGCCGAAATGGTTGATAGTTCTCGTCATCTTCTTTGGTAGCTGTATTATTTTTATGCTCAGTGATCAGCTTCATGCTTACTCTTTGCTGACCTATTTCAACATTAACTATATATCATTAATCATACATTTGAAAATGAATTACCAGAACGATTGTTCGTGGCTGTGATAGGAGGTGCTTGACCTTGAAGGTCTCTTCTTCTATGTTCGATATTCACACGATTTCTTCTTTACATAGAAATGATGATTCATGAATGAAAAAAAGCGAAACATACATTGTATTGCTCACTATTGGATCGCGTGTTTCTCGTCCTGTAAAGTTCGCCTAAAATCGTGTTAGCGAAAGGAAATGTTAGAAAAAGAATTTTCAGACCACATTAGCAATCCGACTACATACGTCAGCAGGATGATTCTGATTGTTTCTTGATGAGTAAACTGTATTGACTCAAGTAAAAAATATTAAGAAAAAATTAGTAAATATTTAGTACCTTGATTTGGAGTATGTGTTGAATTTGTATCATCTTGTACAGTATTTAAAGCTCCTAAAAGATTTTTCTCATACAAATATAACAGGAAGAATACAGAGACCTACTTCTGCTTAGTCTCGGTGAATTATGTAAGACATTTGTTCGTCGATTACTGAATGGATTCTCGTAAAACATGTCTCTATATTCATCATCATCAGAAGAACTTGATAATTGTGACTGTAGCGTTGAATTATTTTGTGTTGGTAGTTCATCAAAATTGGCACAGTTATTGTCTACATGATACGCAAATTCACCTCGTCGAATGTATTGATGACATTGCTGACAGAATTCTGTTTTATTGGAACAGAGGAGAACATGATCGTCTGTAGCCGCTTGTGATGCAAAGTGCTCTTGACAAAATACACACGTATATACACTATTCAGATTACTATTCGTCTAGAAAATAAAATTCAAAATTCAAAAGAAAACAAAAATACAGGTCGTTTATCTTTTCGCGTTAGTTAAAAACACCAACCTGTCGATTTGGCAAAATTGGTCTATTCAGAACTTGTTGATCAACATTCGTCTCAACTTCATTGCCTGTCACATATCTAGGACGATTATTCACCAAACGATATTGCATCGGATCTCTTATGGGCAAATCCTCATGCACCGGTCTTTCGTTATTAATCGGTTCGGGTGGAATTCTAAAGAGGAAAAAGTTTGTTTTTTTAGTGTTGATCTGTCATCTGAATGACTCACTTCGTTGGTGATCCGAAGAGAAGAGTCAACAATGACCGTTTTAATAACCAAAAATTCGGACGTATATCAGGCTTTCGATGCCAGCATTGATTTATGATTGTCCACAATTGAGGACTACATGATGCAGGTTGAGGTAATCTCTCATCATTCTGTTTTCGACGTCGAACATCTTCATCGCTTTCAATCATCTGATAAGGCAATGTACCTTGAGAGCATGCTTCCCACATTAGGATACCCATTGCATACACGTCAGATTTTTCCGAATAATTTGATCCATCCATTGTTTGAAGAATTTCGGGTGCTGCATATCGAATGGGTACTATATTCATGGTTGAGGCTGATGAACTACCGACAATCGAATAAATTGAACTTGCACGAGTCAATCCAAAATCGGTCAATTTAACTAAATTATTCATTGGCTCATTAGGATCGGATCGAAAGACGAGAACATTTCGACATGCAAGATCACCATGTACTATACCATTATAGGCAAGAAAGATTAATGCCTCACATAATTGTACAAATATCTCATATAAGACTTTCTCAGTCGGTCGAAAAACATTTTCACGCAATAATTCACCCAGATCACCCATCGGTGCACGTTCTTGTAATAACATCAATGAATTGGGCTTACTTTCGACAAGACCGAATGTTCGAACAATATGTGGATGACAACTCAATTGAACATAGAATGAAGCTTCACGATTAGCTTTTGCTCCATCAATTTTAAGGAGGACAATCGGTGGTCCTTCTTGTTTAATCCATTCAACCTCGTAAATAAATTTTCCAAATGCTTGAAACAACGGCCTAGGTTGTGTTCTTCTTATATCGACATTAAGTTGAAATCTATATGTCAAATTGAGTGATTGTGATGCAGTATTCATTGGTATGATGCAAATGTCTATATTGGAAAAGGAAGTTATATTTCTATTAACACTTCACTCGGCACGAATGACAACAAAAATTTGTTTTTTTTTTCCTCTTTGCTTTTGCAAACAGACAACAATAACCATGATATTTTGGTATGAGAACAGAACACATCTTTGAAGATATTTTCATGTGATTCACTATTTTAATGTTCGATGTCATAAGCACATTTGATGCATAATCATTCGGAAAATATCACATATAGGTTAAAGACGTCATTTCAAATTGATTTAGTAAAAAAAGTTTTGGGCGTACTACATTTTTGACCGTATTTTGTCTGAATCAACTTTTTTTATTAGTGACGAATAAAAAACAAGTAGCGTGGATCAGAGCGATCTACTAAGTCCCTTGACTGTAGAAAGTTTTCGACAGTGTATTCTTCTGTTTTTCTAGTAATGATGAAATCTGATTGGCTAAAGTCATCCTGCGGAGGAATACACAGCTAATTTCGAGATGTAGACCCTAACGACAATCAGGAAAACAAGAACACTACTCTAGTATAAGGGTTGAGGACCTAAAGGTACCCTCATAGTATAGGAGTTGAACTATCTTGTTCTCCACGATTGATCTGACGAAACCCCATGTTGTTCGGGACACATTGTAGAGCGCCCTTAAAAACATTATATTTGCGTGAATAACCTTATGTTTCATACGGACAATAGTGAAAAAAATCTCCAACTAAAAATCTCTTTTCATTAGTTGCACTCTGCAGGCAAGCACACAGTCAATCTTGGGATTAAGATCCTGACTTCAGTCAAGGGAACTTACATCTATATGTAGCGTTTGAAAGAATGGTTATTTTCCTCATTCATAACATGTAGGCTAACTGTTTCTTCATTTTTTTCTTGAAACAAATAATTACACCATCATGGGAAATGTGTGACACGTACAGAATAGAAATATTTTAAAATGGCTTTTAAACAGTTTTCAACTTCGAATTATAATTGATATTTGTATCCAAGAAAATATGATTGGTTCCAGTTTCATTTTAGTAGTTTTTTGTATTGTTTTTGATTCCTGCTATCGTTTTATAGGTAAGCAGGAAGATAAGTATCGAAAAGATTCAGTCTGTGTATAACTAAAGGTTTAATCATTACTTAAAAATAGACTTTAGTTATGGTATGACTGAATTGAATTTGAGGAAAAATATATGGAAGAGAAGGAAGCAACGAAAAACTGAGAAACCGGATACAATAAACTATATTGCTAGAGGAGAAAAGACTGAAGATCAACGAATAGAATTAATAAAGTTAATAGCAACGTGATAAGTACCGATTATCCTATGGATTTATTTCACCCTTCTCTGAAATAATTATTGTACTAGTTTAACGTGAGGATAAAATCATAATTTATTATTATTCATTTTAAAACGATATACAAAGAAATCTTACTTGTAGTTCCAGTTGTAGCAAATATTGAGTGTAATTGATTCAAATGCTTATCGATATTTGCAAAAATGTATGAAAACTAAACCTATTCTGGTTTATCTTACAGCAAAATATACGAATCACTAATGTTTTTATTGTTGTGTTTCTGCAGCTATTGCAGTCCTATCTATCAATAACATGCATCATTGATTTCTTCTGTATTTTTTCCTCTTTAAAGGTGAATTGAAAAGATATGCGATTTGTATCGATCATCATTACTTTCTTTGACAGCTCATTATCGATTCTCAATAGTAATTATTCAAGCATGGAAAGTTGGAAAAAACCTACATGAGTCTATAGGAGAAAATCAATTCTACTTCCTTGAAAATAAGCAAGCATGAACAGTACTGCAACGAGGATTTTTAGTCCAATGGACGAACTTCTATTACGTAAAAAGATGATAATGGACAAAAATGAGCAAGCTTTTTATTGATGAGTCAGAAACTTTTCACTTAACAATATGCTGAAAACGTAAAAAGATCCAAATCTAATGAAATGAAATGAAGTCCTTCGAATAAGAGCATGTGCCGTTCAAACAGGTGAAAAAATAAAGTTATTTTTGACGAGTTTTAATTTGGTATAAAATTTATTATGAATTCTATTTGCAATCACAGCGTTACTTTCATCGAAAAACATTTCTCCTTACCCTTTATAAATTTTGAGAGTTCAACGTACAAAAGTTTCCATAACTCTTATTATTTAATACTGATAAAGTCCATTTTTCACGAGCTTTTATTTGGTATAAAATTAGAAGCAATAGTTCAACACAAAGAAAATAAGGGCAGATGAGAGGAGGAAGACTTTTGCCAATAAGTGTATTGGATCATTTACCTATAAAATAATATTTTCATTTAAAAAAATTTTCTTATTATTTCCTATTAAAAATAATTCCAAAGTCAATGAATTTTAAAAATTTTTCCCAAACTTAAGAAATTTCCCCCAACGCGCGTCGGCACAGAAAGGCATATTCTGCATCCCCTGTTCAATCTATTGAATTATTATAGGCCTACATTAAAGGTTATGGAGACAAACAATTTACATGATGTTTCTCAAGAGTCTAGGGGAAAATCAAGAGGGGGTTGGCACGACCACGAGGACAGGGAACGAAGTGACGGTGAGATTTCACTCAATTTTCATAAGCTATAATTTCTTAATTCCTCTAATAGCCAACGCCAATAAACTTTCTATGACATCCTTCTAGATCTAGGAGAAAGTCAATAGAGAGTTGATGCGGTCAGAGAGGAGGTTTGACAACAGCAAGAAGTGAAAGCCATAAAAAACCTGCAAGTCTCTTGCTGCGATAATCCTCAAATACCTACACGTAACATATCCATGTAATCAAGGAAATAAAATTTTGAAGAACATAACTTGGAATTTCTCCAAAATGTCTGGAGTACATATCTATCACTTATTTGCGGTATATTCAAAAAAAATGGATAATGTATGGTTTATGGACTCTAGTTTGGCTCACCCCATACAACCAACGATAATTTAGGGGAAAAAATGTCCGATTATATAAGATTTTATCATATTTCAATCAATTATAGTTTTGATTTTATACTTTTATCTGTTAGTTTAAATACATAATATACAAACAAAAGATTATGAAGTGACATAAAACAGAGCACAAACATCGGTAGAAGTCAATTCTCTAGTGTAAATACGCCAATCATCAATCGCACCTCTAAATGGACCTGGTGAATCAACTGATCCATTAGAACATCCTCCACAACCACTTAAACAATTGCCCAATGTCAAATAGTTCGGTGTTATTCTACTTGTCATAAATGTTGAAACTGTCATAGAACTAATAAGTGTATTATTTACATATAATTTCAATCCATTTGTTGAACTCCATGTTTGTACAATTGGAATCCATGATGAAGATACAGGTAAAATAGGACCAGTAGCTGTTACAATAGAAACATTACTTTTCAAGACTTGTGCAACAATAGATCCATTTGAAGCAAAACCCAACAATGGAAAACAGGTAGATCCTGTACCTGATGATGATGTTGATAAATGAATAAGTGTACCTGATAGAATTTCAGGTTTGATCCAAAATGTAATTGAAAATGGTTGATTGCTAATACCAAATGAAGTAAAACCCCAAGCTTGAAAATATGATGTTGATGAACCAGAAAATGATATAGCTTGATTTATATAACCAGTAATAATCGAAGTACTTGAAGAATTTGTTGCTACTGGATTAGGACCAGAATCACTATATGGTGAAGTTGAGTCAAATTTGAAGCGAGCAGATAATGTTGCTATTTCAAGTATTTCACATGAAGATTTTGCTCGTTGATTAATTGTTAATTCATCGATATAACCCTAAATAATAGGACATTATCATAATACTAACTTAAAGATTAACTCTTTATGAGACAGTCTTTTTTTTCTAGTAGAAAAATATGTTTTCTCGAACCTGAAAATAATTATCCGGAATGACAACGCCTTGATTAGTTCCAATAGTAAAATTTCCTGATGCTACTCGTAATACGCTAGTAACACTAGCTTGTCCATCTTGAATTCCATTCAAATAAATAGTTTGGATTTTTGTTTTTGAATCAAAAACAAATGCTGCATGTATCCATTGATTTAAATTAATTATTGTATTACCTGAACAATCATTATAATAAAATCCAAAATAAAGTTTCTTATTTCGAATATTAATATGAAGACAATAATCAGTTGTTTGTGTTGGACATAATCCAACTATACTAAAATCACTTGGATTTGGATATCCAGTTGGTTGTATCCATGATGATACTGTGAAACTAACATTATTCAAAGGTATATATCGTGTAAATATCGCTTGTTTAGATGATACATTAAATGAAACAGCTTGACCGATATATCCAGTTACAAAACTAGGCAAATTAGAAGATGAAAAACCATTGTAATTACCAATTACATCATTATATGAACCATCAAATGGCCATAGAGCAAGACCAGCTGAATTGTCAATCCATGACTGATTCAGACAAGATACACCACAGTAAAAAGCTGTTGTAGTTGTGCCTAAACAAAACAAATCTTTAGGAATTCATAATTCGATTATTTTTAATGATTGACAAATGTGAATCATATTTTTAATTTGTTAGTTTCTTTGCGAAAGTAACTATTTCACCCGAACATAGTTAATCTCTTTGCTCAACAGTACACGTCCTTCCATTGTCAGTTTAAATAATAATGTTTATGAAACAGCTTGTCAGCACATTTGACTCTAGTTGCTAAGGCCTTTAATAGGAGAGGAGAAGCCAAAAAATATCTCCTTAAAACTTACATTCTCTATTTTCCTTAATAAAATATGTGAGTTCAACAAATTCGAATTATACAAACTTGTTGTTGAAGTTGATGTAACTGAAGTTGTTGTAGACGTAGTAGTTGTACTAACCGTCGCTGTTGTAGACGTAGTTGTTGTACTATCTTCATTTTCTGAAGTCGTAATCATTGCTATATACAATAGATGAAATTTCAATATTTAATAAAATCATACAAGTTTTGCTAAACAGACTCATTATTGTCGTTTTATTATTCATAGGAATAAGAAGAATAAGTATTGCTGATAATGCAGCAAGTAATATCAGAGTACAGAATATTGAAAGTGCAAGACAAACTGGTGAACAAGGACAACAAGTATAACCTAAATATCTGTGTCTTAACAACAAAAACAAAAGATCATAGATTAAAATGAAAATAATATTTATCTTTTTACTTTCGACGTTTTTGTTTTATTTTCTTAATTTGATGAAGTTTCTTTGAACGATGAGACTGATAAGAATCAGTCGATTTTGACCGTTCGAACCATGTATCATTCTATATAATAAAATCAATTGTTTAGTATAAATATTATAATTTCTTCTTACCTGATTATCCAGATTCGTAATTGGTTTCGAATCCTAAATATATATATTTGTATTAATAGAAAAAAAGAAATGTTAATTGTTTTGTATACTTGAATATTTGATGATGCAGACAAAATTTTGTTAGTACTACCATTGAAAATATGATCCAAATCGTTGAATATTATGTTTTTGTTTCTAGTATTTTCTTTTATTTTATTTTGATTTGAAGAATCTTTTTCAATTGATTTTATATTAATCGTTGTCATACTACTGATTGTACTTGGTTTCTAATATAATAGGAATCAAAAAAAAGATGAGATTTTATATTGAAAGGTTTCATTTTGTTTTTTACTTGTGATTGTGATTGTTGACGAGAAATTTTTGAAACTTTTGATTTTCTTCTTGTTTCAGATTTTGAATTTTCTAATTTCTAAACAATATTTTATATATGAGACTAGACATTTTATTGATTATTTCAATAGGAGCTTTTCTTTCTCGAGAAGAAATTATAACATACTTGTGACTGCAATGTTTCAACTTTATTCTTTTTAAAAGATTGTTTTATAGATTTTTGTGTATTCATATTGGTATGGATAATATGTCGGTTACGATTCACTTCATTTATTTCATCTGTAATATAATGTTCTGGAATATTTATCTGTTTTATAAAGAAAAATTCAATATTTGAATATGAATAGATTTATAAATGAATATACTGTTGAAAGTGAATGAACTCGTAGGACCTCTGCAGTATTTAATTTTGATGAATAGTCAAGACTTTTTGTTTTATGAACATGTTTTGAGCGAGGGACAATCGATATCTAAAGAAATTAGTAGAATAAAATATATAAATAAAATTTTTGTACTCGAATGTGGCTTGTACGTTCAGTGGATTTGGTCGGCGACATGAACGTTGTTTTCTGCAAATTATGTATAACTTTTTGATGTTTTATTGTCGATGGATGTAGGTAGAAAATGCAATATTTTATTGAGAAGAAAAATTACATTTGAATATTGTAAGATTTCTATTGTTTGTCCTTGATTTATTATTTTATATGCTATACAATATTGAAAGAAACAATAAAAAAATGGCAAATAAGAATTTTGTTTTTGACAAAACAAATATATACATATTCTGTTAAAAAATTAATAAAACTATCCGACGAAAATGAGGAAGCGTTGTGTATAGGTATTGATATTTAATCTTATTATTTCTGTCTGATCATGCATGTTGATCGACTTCGTACTGCAAATAAATTTTTTTATATACCATTTTCAAATGATGATTGATTGTGGTTTCGATAATCTTATCAATCAGTGATAGTTTGAATTTATTTTCTTATTATTGCGTCTTAAAAAAAGAAATGTAACTGTGAAATAAATATGTTTAGAATAATTTTTGTGTACTCAAAAAGTTCATACACTCTTGAATTGTCTCATCAATAGCTCAATCGAGTTCGAAATTGATAAGGATCTGTCAAGAAATGGCTGACGAGAGAACCTTCCAAAGTGCCCAATTCCGATTTCCTTCATTCTCACATTGCTTGATGGAGGGCATCAAGATAGGAAAAAGCTCAAAAGAATTACAGCTGACAGTTCTTCCTTGAAAAGTTACAGTCAATTGTCTATTTTTCCCAGCCGAAATGGCTGAAAATTGGAAATCTTACAATTCAATCAAAAAAAGACCGTATCGCCTTGAAATTTTCGGGACTTCGAGGACACATACGGCGCTGATTGATCTGAAAATTTTAAATTATTTGGTTGTTTCATTCTTGACTTTCAAGATTTTTGTTCATCACTCAAAAACAAGAACTCTTGAACCTCAAGAAATTTAATTGTTGTTTGAGAGCTTGGAAATTAAGGAAACTCAATGTTGTGTGAGTTATTTCGTGATTCATTCGAGAATGGGCGTTGTGTACGATCTGCCACCTAGATATCTCTTACATTAGAAAGATACTTTCTTTATCAAAAATCTTTCTATTTGGTTGACAACAACGAGCTTCAGAAAACGAAAAACAGACTTCGTTAACATTTTGAAAGGAACCAGGATTTGTTTTCAAATATCCTAACTGATACCACACATGAAGATTCATTAGAATAAACTTCGATGAGGACAACTGTTTATAGGCCAAACTATTCATTTTTATTGTATTGTTTTGTTGAGCTAAATTGAAATCCAAATCATAAAGACGAACAGAATTGTAGATCTCTCGAATGAAGTGTTATGTTTCATTTTGTTATATAACATTTCGGCTCTCTGCCACCTCAGAAATCACTGAAGAGCATTCACTTATCACCAACAAAAGGCACAAGTGCATGATCACTGTAACATTGTGCAAGACTGGTTGTTAATTCTCTTGATTTACTACTTAAAATATGGACGAAAATACGTTTAACATTTATTTTTCGATCCTTCTTCTTTCGTAGCATTATACCCTTTGCATTCTACTCTTCGTCAACTGCGAAACAATGATTGAAAAATGTATAAAGCCAAAAGAAACAATCTTGAGGGTGAGGGTGGGCGTGTTTAAACGGATGAATTCGGTGTTCACTGAAACACATAGAGAAAAGTGTTAAAGTCAATCTTTTTCATCTTCTTGGCTACAGTTCTATACATTTAGTTCTATCATGCCAAACAACATGATGATGAATAGCTGTGTAGGAGACCACAAGAGAGAATAATACAAATAGTATAATCTTACCTTTCACAAAAACTTTCATCATTTATTTCACGTGCCTTTTGCAGCCCCCTTTTTTTCAAATCTATGTCGCGTATAAACAGTAATTGTTTACATGCTTTCTCAAATTATTCATAAACGAACGAATCAATTTCTTTAAGTGTCTGTTTCTTTATACCTTGATTTTCAATGTATTTTCGAAATTGTCGGATGTAGCTTCTATTCTTGACTTTTCTGAAACGATTCTGAAGACTCAACCAATAATTGTTTCCTTTTTACCAGTGTTAAAATTAGTTTTATCAAAAAAATCAATGACTTTCTTCATATACTGGAGTGAAAATTCGTGTAAAATCAATGGATGGTAATAATCCGGTAATACAATTGCAGACAAGTCGCAAGACATTGCGACGGTTTATCATTATTCTTAACTGTCAGTTCCATCTAAAACAAGAATAAACGATAGTAGTTTTAAAAATAGTCGTACCCCTCTTAATCTGTTTGCTGTTAACTTGATTCCTGCAAACACCGTATTGTTTGTGTTAGGCAATATCAAAAGAGAATTGTATCCGATATATAGACAACTATAAGGAAAAGATAAAAGAATACCTGACATCATGGAAGAATGTTTACGGTTTTATAGAAAAATAGAATGGTATGGGTGATCGAAAAGTGCATATCACATGATGGAAGTAGAAGAACCATAACATATAGTGGAATGTATAAAAGTGATGGATTATATCAGCTGATTATAAATAATACTCCTTGATACCATTTATCATAATCAATGTACTTACTCTGAAGACTTGTTGTTCATTTGTAAACAAAATCAGTTAAATAGTACCGTGCACTCTCTATCTCGAAATGTTAATAAGCAGAACACATAGGATTATATAGAAACACAAAAAGATAGCACTTTTAGTCAAGTACAGAAGTGTATTTTTTCATGGCAAGCAAAAATCCTGTAAATCTAGAATAAAACAACCAAATAATTTAAAATCATCAGATCAATTAGCAATGCGTGTGTTCTCGTAGTGCTGAAAATTTCAAGTGTATACGGTCTTTTTTGTCTGAATTGTAAGATTTTCAATTTTCGGCCATTTTGGCTGGAAAACACAGAAAATTGATGATAACTCTTCAAAGAAGAGCTGTTAGTCGAAATCACGTTGAGCTTTTTTTCAATCTTGATGCCCTCTACGAAGCAACGTGTGAATGAAAGGAATCGGCATTGGGCATGTCGGAGGGTTCCCTTGTTAGCAATGAAAACAAGAATTTTCAAATATTCTATAAGTAATGATCTCAAACATTGACATATTCCGATAACTTCACCAAAAATTGTTCTACTACCTGCTATTGCTAATAAATAACCCTCATCATCTCTTTTTCTGTGTTTATAATCCACAGTTGACTTAGAAGATTGGTCTATACTTTCATTTTCAAACTGCAATACATCTGATAACAGTGGAAAAGATTCTTTGATTCGTTATCCGTCACGACGCGGTCGGCAGCCACCTGCGTCACCTTGCTTTTTACGCGTGGTGCATATCTCTAACATATAAGCTGTGCGAAAAAATATATTTCTATGTATCATTACACCTCGTGTTGATAGTTGAATAATTGTGAAGGCTAAAAATATACAACAATCATTCTTTGCGTTCTCTTTCGTTCGTTGTACGTACGAGGCATACTTGATCGTACTTTTTCTTTCTTTTTGCTTATAAATACATCACTAGGTATGCACATTTATAATTTTTTCTTCATTACAAATGGATGTAAATAAAGAAAAAACGATCGTTATTGCTGGAGGTACAGGAGGTATTGGTCGTCATGTTGTCGATGGAATTGTTGCAACTAAAAAATACAAAGTCAAAGTCTTCACTCGACATGATTCTTCTTCTTCAAAAGATTTGACAATTGATGGAGTACAAATCGTCAAAGTAGATTATTCTGATCATGCTTCGTTGGTTAAAGAATTAGAAGGAGTACATACCGTTATCGTTTGTCTAATTTCAATGGATGATTCTTGTGTTCAATCACAAATAAATCTACTGAATGCCAGTTTAGAAGCTAAAGTGAAACGATTTGCTCCGTCAGAATTTGCTGGTAATACGGATGCAAATACTGCCATGCAGTTATATCGAAAAATAAAGGTACCTGTTGCTGAGAAAGTCAAAGCATCAGGTATTGAATATACTTTATTTTCAAATGGTATTTTTATGGATTATTTTGCAACGCCACAAAAATCAAGTCCTTACTTGAAATCTTTTGTTTTTGGTGTAGATTTCAATAAATGCGAAGCGGATATCGTTGGTACAGGCGATGAACCGTTCTGTATCACTCGAGGTGAAGATGTTGGTCGATTTGTTGCTGCTGCACTTGACTTAGAGAAATGGGATGAAAGACTTGGAATGATGGGTAGCCGAACAACATGGAATGAACTGATTAAACAAGGTGAACAAGTTAGAGGCAAGAAATTTAATGTTAAACGAACGACAGTAGATCAGACATTAAGTGCCTTGGATCCAAATCCAACGAATCCAATGAGTAATTTTTATCGAGAAGCTTTAGTGGCTATATGTCAAGGAGAATGTGATATTCAAGAAACTTTGAATAAAAAGTTTCCCGAAATCAAACCAACAACTGCCGAAGAATTTATCATCAAATGGTGGGCAGGCAAAGAAGGACAAACTTTGTAATTGAAAAATTTATTATTTATATCACAATTTTAATAAAACAATACGAACATATACAAATAACTTGAGACCTACCGATACAGGCGTTTTATTTACAAAATTTCTGTCCCTATTCAGCTGCGTCGGATCCGTTACAGGTTTTTTTAATCACATTTGCAAACGAATATTGAAAAACATAATATAATTCTCTCGTTTCCTATTGACACGGCTTCATCGTATTTCATATTTAATAATGATATTTTGTTTTAGTCAGTGAAGTGTAAAACTGATACAGTAGACACATTATATCTATGTTTCTTTCCCTGTTTTAAGTGTTATTTCTGGTGTTTTTTAATGTGAATATGTCGTACTATGTAAGCAAGAAGGTGAGTGTATTTATTCCCAGACAGTCCATTTGATTGATTATTGATACTAATACTGACGAGGGGAACTATCCCAACTGTTTACAAGCATTTCACTCCATCTTTTTTCTATGAGTAGGTTTCAATGAGACTAAGAAAATCGTGAAAGGATTCGTGTCTGTAGTTCTTTCTTTATGAAAATCAATCATAATATATGTCGAAAAAAAGGCTTTTTATTGATTTTTTTAAATAACTGTTTTCTGTAGGTTTAAAAATTTTGAATTTTAAATATATTCAAGAAAATCGACTAAGGTGTCGATGTAAGCAAATATCAATACATCTTCCGCTTGGTCATCATATTTACTTGTTTCAAACTATAGATTTATATATGAATTTCAAATTGAGGCTGATAAAAAGTCTCGCGAAGTTCAGTAAGACATCACTTCTTAAAATACTTTTACATAAAATAACTATAATATTAGCTACTTCAATTATCTTTTTCGCTCAGTAATTATATATATATCGGCTTGTACGCGCGTAACGCGATGACGTTTTGGCCACAGTTTTATTAACTTTTCTCAGCAATTAGATTACCTGGAAGGTTTGTTCTTTTGTTATAAGATGTACCTCTGTCTTCTGCATAACCGCTGAAAATATTAGCTCGTTTGAGCAAGCCGTTTGAAAATTATAATAAAACTACATTGCACAACGCGATGACGAAAAAGGGACACAAAGTTGAGGGTAACGTGATTATTCTTTATTTCTCTGCGAATGTACACTGTATTCAAGGAAATGTTCTATGCACGTTTTGTAGCCAACAGCTTGAGATATCCAATGAAGAAAAAAAATTCTTCGAACAGACTTGTTATTTTGAAAAGAGATCGGTTGGATTAACGTAACGCGATGACGATGACTTTTGTAATCATTTTTTTTGTATGCTTCATTTTGTAATATATACACCTTTGTCAAAGAAAGATATTATTTTTATTCTACCGCTTAGAGTATACGCATGTGAAACATTGTGTTTGTTGATTCCTCTAATACAAAACAAAATTGTAAAAAAGACAAACTAGTTTGACTAATGCATATAGTAATGTGCGTAGAAGGTCGAAAAAACTCAAAATTTCAATTA
>JAJEKB010005041.1:0-12289 GCA_022393335.1 Macrotrachela quadricornifera | reverse complement strand
AAAGAGAGAAAATGACTCCATAAATAGCTTCATACTTTACATTATGTTGTAAAAACAAGTTAAAAAATACAGAAGAAGACAGTCAATTTAAACGTTAGTATTGATGTTTATATTTTCGATTTCTCATAGTCGTTTTACACAGTCGATCGATTCTCATTAAAAACCTTTTTAATAGATACAAATCAACTTCCTTCTAGAAAATTGAATTTTGAACAAATATTAGTTCAATCGACATAAAGATTTCATTCGACTATTGCTCATTTTTTACTTCTGATCATTCGAATTGATCACTCTCCTTATTAGGCTTTAATTTATTAAATAGAGAGTTTATTAACAGCATATTTTCCAATGTGGTCTATTTCTTTACTATCAATATAGGTTAAAAGTATTCTATTTCAGTCCAACATATATTTGAATTAAGTATTTATCAATAAATATTCATGATAGCACGAATGAAGCAAATGCATTCATTTTTTGTTATATAGATCTTCGACATGGAAGTCATCATTATAGACAGGAAATTGAGCTTAAGATTTATAATATATGTTGCAACTTCAAGAGTTAGATTTTCTGAAAATCATTACTTGTGCATTGTTATAAAATTTTAAAAAGCGGGAACATTTTTTCTTCACATCGTTTAGAATCTCAATTAATCTGCTTGTCAAATTCATATTCAAATCCTTAATGTTCAGGTTAGATTGCTTTCCTACAGTTGCACCTTTCAGGAAAGTAGAACTGTCTTAAAGCCAGGAAAATTGGACAAATCGATACGTTTTTAAAAATTTTTAAAGATTAGAGGGAATATAATCCTTGCCTCTCCATTCTTTCCGTCTTGAAACACTTCTGCTGGAAAAGAGATAAGTCTAATGAAATTCCACCCTCAGCTCGAAAGAAGAGGATACGATTCTGCAGAAACTTCATTAGAGCTTGTCTGTTCTTATTTCTGTCGAATTCAACGGTTCAAATTTTCATTGAATGGTGACTGATTTTTATTTTGAATGTGCTAGTAGTTTCGTCAATGACCAATCCGATAGATGATGTAAAGACAGCTAGTGGTGCCAAGTTCGAGAGGTGATTTCAATTATAAAGATTTTTTTTGATATTTAACCATTCAACTATGAAGTATCTGAAACTGAGGGGCTTGCATGTTCTACCATCACCGTCAGTCATTCTCAAAAGAATATTCGATAATTAAATAGTTGAATACCTGAAATTCAAATATTACTTAATTTAATTCAATTTTCAGGTTTAATACATCTGACTTCGAATAACACACATAGGAGCAATATACAAAATTATTCGACCGATTCTATTTTAGTTGATTGTTTCCTTTTTTTTAAACATCTTTTAATTAATACATTCTTGAAATCTGCCATCATTTTCCAAAATAAAGCTATATAATAAATCAAACTTATTCCTCGAACATACTGTATTGATCTTAAGGATGTGATTATTTTCGTTGTTCTTTTATGCCATTGTTACTGTCATTAGGTTGAAGCTATTGTTGAGCCTTTCGAATTATACAAATTTAATTTTCTCATATTTTCATTTTATTTGTAAAAGTCATTTAAGATATTGACAAGTGACTCATTTTCTTTGATGTGGAAAATGGAAGGCATCTATCCTTATATGTGTCAAAAATTTTTAAAAAAATGAATTTAGTTAGACGTGAAAATTGAAATAGACAATATTTTCAGAACGAGAATTGACATAAAGTTTTACAAAAAAATATTGATTCAAAAAAGTTCTAGACAATGAAAGTTTTTAGATTATATGGACAATACAAAATTCCACAATGAGTTACTAATGAAACCACATTTAAAGCTCAGTATTTATGGATGATTAACAACTTTTTCAACGCATATTTACACGACATTTGTAATGAGTTGAAAATTTTCTTTGATCAAAAGAGATTCCGACAAAGGAATTATTTGAAGATATTCTTAAACAATCATCACAAAATAATAGTTTTAATTAGCTTGAGAGGTCTTATTTTTGTCTAAATGAGATAACTCTTAGAAAACAAATACAAGATGACATGTCTCTTGCTAATGAGAATTTTCTTAAAATCGTAAGGAAAATGAGTTATTAAATTTATCAATATCGAAAATTGAAGTGTTAATAAAAAAATGTATCTCATAAATCTCCTTACGTAAAGCGTCTATTTCTGTTGGGTAAGTAAGAATAATTGATGTACTTTGAAATTTCAGACAACTACATGACTCAAGCAAGCAAAACGAGTGATGATTCACGACCGTTGATTGGAGCATTTTATTCGAATATGGATTCGATTATTTGTGAACGGATAGTCGATGCGTTGAAAAAAGCAAATTTTAACATATCAGTAACTGTTGATACGGAAAAAAAAGATGACGATGAAGATGAACGCTCAAACAGTTTGTTTCATATAATAGATACTCTAGATAACATGACAGTTGTTCTCGTTTTCCTTTCGAAGACGTTTTCTGAATCCGAATTTTGTCGTATGGTAGTCGCGTTTTCGTCTATGGAGGCGAAACCATTACTTCCAGTTTTTATTGATAAAGACTTCGAGCTTGTTGAAGAACTTGGTAAAAAGCTTATTCGACATCCATCTGTACGATGGAGAGATGATGCTGGATTTACTCGTTTTATCAACAATGTTAAGAAGAAAATAGGCGAACTACTTCCATCACATATTCCAACAGCATCCGACTGTAAAATTCTTGCAAAATTTGACTCTATTAACATGCTTCTTGACGAGAAAGATGGTTCGAAAGAGAATATTGATGAGATATGTAAGTCAATTTGTGAAGACATCGAATCAATAGTGAAGAGTACTGAAGATTCGAAAATGTTATTATCTATCGCTGTCGAGGTCTTTCTCAAGTACAATGTGCTTATGGGTCGAAATGATGATCGATGTATTGAAATTACTAAAGATACAGGCTCTAAAATAGATTCTTTTCTTTATGACACATTAAAAAATAGTGAACAATGTAATCCATTCCAGAATTATAACAAATGGGCTCAGACTATATTTTCACGAATGTTTAATTCTTTAGCTACATTTCCAACGACGATATATTTTTTAAATGAAGATTTCATGTCACCACAAAATGATAAATGTTATGCACGTATTCTCTTTTGGGGTGCACGAGTTCTTGTACTAGCATGTTCTGAATCTATATTCAATAGTGAGCTAGATGCTGTCAAATTTCCCGAACAACAGATTGTTCTTCAGATGTGGCTAAAATACATCGATAAAAACATACAGATGTTCACTTATACTACTCATGTGGCAATTCTATTGTCGATACTTTTGAACTTAACGGCTAGCGTAAGCTTAGTACCACTTTTCGTGGACGCATATTTTCCATCCACAGTTCTCAGTTGGTTATCTGGAAAAAGTTGGAAAATTGATATAGAGAACACATTTAAGGCATTGTGCATCGTCTATAATTTTGCTCGACATGACAAAGGAGCCGATGCTTTGAATCTCTTAGGAGCGCTTGAAGTGCTACAAGGTCAACGACATAGTCCTAGAATATTAGCAGACCATCCAGATGCTTCTACTGTATTCGATATAACTCTTGCTTTACTCTATAAACCAGAAGATATCAATGATGACACACTAAAAATCGAACCAATCCTCAAAGAAGCATTGTCAAAAGCATTATCTGCGTCTCAAAATGAAAATCGAATGTGTGGTATTATTCCACTCAGAGAATTTCTTCTTGTGTTTAACACATTATTTATTAATGAAGAATTTATTAATATAACTCTGAAACAAACTATTGATGATAAGCCTGTTAGTGCATGCTTTTTTTCAGACATGCTCATCAACACGCCTAATTTAGATGTTCTTACCATGACTCTATTATTAAATGTTATCTATCGAATCACATCCATGATGGTCTTCAATCATGAACTCGAACAGAATCAAGCTTTTTTGAATAAACTCAATGAATTAAAAGATGAAGATCCACAAAATGATTATTTACCAAAACATACAGAAAAGCTGCAGGATGCTGCGAATGGAATTTTACGAAATCTGAATAAAGCCAGACGAAGTTCCGATGAGACTTTACACACTGATCCATTTGCTAATCAATCAAATTCTGTGAAAAAGAAAGTGATGGTGAGCTATAGTTATGGTAATGGTAGGTTTTGTAGCGCCTTATATGATGAATTAAAGAAGGATCCACAACTGGATATTTGGATATCCTATTATCGTCTCCAATCAATTAATGGCGATCCATGGGACCATATTGTAAATGCTATGAAAGCTGCTGATATAATTATTTGCATCTTAACGAAAGACTATTTTGCCAGCGTACCATGTAAGAACGAACTAGGATATGCGATTCAACGCCTAAAAGTGATAGAAAAAGAGGCACTGATTCCTCTTCGTATTGGTAAAAAATTTAAGCCACCTGACAGCTGGGATCTTCGTATGATAAACGTTCAATACGTTCCGTTCAAGGAGTATAAGGGTTTTTATGAAAATATCAGACCCTCTACGGATGATCAATCGTTCATGGCGACTGTAGAAAAGCTTCGAAAAAGAATTCTATTTGGTGTTGAGAAAGAAACAGTGAACAATATCAACAGTCACTATGCTACACGTAACAATAACAGAATGATTTCCACCATAACTGATGTCGAAAATATCATCAATTCATGTACTACTACTGTTCCAAACAAACCAATTCTCCAATGGACAAAAGAAGATATTAGTCAATGGCTAGCATGTATTCCAGTACCAAGCAAACTCACCAACTTGTACAAGTTTCAATCTGTTGAAGAACTTCTAACGTATGCATCCGATTTAAAAGAACATGAAGATGCCATTTATATTGACATTAAAGAAGAATTTAAAGATGAATATGGATGCACTTTGCAACGAAAAGATTTTATACTATTAAGAAATGCATTTGAGCAACTCTTAAAGAACAATCATACTATCACTCATACTAAAACTGAACCTGAACCTTTAAAATCAAATGTCTGTGAACTTATGTAATTTTTTCAAATATATTTTCTTTTATTTCATCTTACTAATGAAGTACTCAAATTAATGATTCTCTCCTCTATAGTCTGCGCTTTTGGTATACAGACTAAATATATATACTTTCCAATTCAACGAATCGCGAGATTCGAGTCAGAAAAATCGATTATCATCTCTTCTCCCATAAACTAGATATCGTGATTAGTTTTTTTCACATAAATAAAGTTACTGAACAGCTAATCTTGTGCTAGCACTATCTTTCTGACAGCTTTACACCAGACTTACTTGTATAGTTCGGTCACAACGAAAATGAATATAATAAAATAAGATATTCAGAGACATATTTTATATAAAAGAAATGATCTCAAATTTCACACTTAAAAAACTTTGACTATACAACATTCTATTTTTATTATTGTACAGCAAAGATTTTTGTAAAAATTTTTCTTTATTTTTCTACTGTTAACATAACGGGTGACTCATAATGAATAGCTAAATTTTGCAATGCACATTTGAATCTTATGACACGTTTTATTAAACATATAAAAATAAATTACAAGAAGCAACGTAAAAAGTTCTACAATCCACAAAGTAAAGCTTATTTTAATTGTCTACTTTTTGTTTCCGAAAAGAACAAAATTCTATGCAGTTTTTTATTGCCGTTGTGCGAATTTGTCACACAATGTTGTGATTTTTTAAAAAATAATCACAATAAGCTGTACTCTGTAAATTGTAAAGCATTCCACGCTACATCTTGTGGGATTTTTTTTTTATCTAAAAAAACTACAAGGAATTATTTAAAATATCTATTTGAAAAGTTTTTTAGACACATCTTCAAAGCAGTTTTAACTATAATAATTTTTAAGAAAATAAAACAGTATTAAAAGATTTAAAAAGCTACTCTATAAAAATAAAAGATCATACGCAACTATTCCTGTTTTTCTCACAAATTAGAATAATTCAATAAATTGGAAAGGTCCTCAACCTTTGATATTTTGCAAAGTATTTTATACTCGTATGTTTTAATATACAGAAACTTGATGTATCAAGAGAAACAAACAATACTTTTTCAAACGAGTAAAACCATTATAATGTTTACTAGTAGTACTTTGAATATGCAAGATTTTTTTTCTGAAGATGTGTAGAGGACAGTATCATCAATAGTAAATCTTTTTAATTATCTTGTATAAATTAAAATTCTATATCTCGCTCAAAAATGATTCAATCGAAATCAAAATAAGATACACAACTATTTTAATATTAAAAACAAGAATATGATATTCTTTAAAGACACATTATTATTCATCAATAGCAGCTGCATTGGTATACCGATTAATTTTTTCAACTTTAGTTATTTTGACTATTAAAGTACATTCTTATTCTTTTGATTTTTTTCCAACATTTCTTACATGACAGCACGCATCTATATTGACATATGTCATGAGAAGATAAGAATTGTAAAGATATGATGAAGTCTGTGTTTGATCTATTACAGTAATGGCGTCTATTTTCTTCATTTTTATGGCAAATAAAATGACAATGTATGTATTACTGTAACATTTTTCGTGATAGAATGTATTAAACAATATATGAATCAGTTTTCTATCATTTTTTGTATTATTGTTGATTATCATGATCATAACAAATTATTTATATATAAGAGAAACAATCGATGTAGATTCGATGAATTGACATATTTGATATTTAGTTCTTATTGAAAGAAAACAAATACCATTACTTTTTTTCTTTTAGCATGAGAAAGATAGAATGAGAATGAGAGAAGTTGTTAAATATACGCTGCAAAAAAATACTATGCGTCTTACAAGATAGTGCATCCTTTTATAATCTAGTTCAGACACGGAGTAAACATGAGATACGTCTTACTTTTTAAACATTTAGATCTGATAGATACTCAAGCGTCTTAAAAACTATTTATGCTGAATATTAAATGTGTCTTTTTTAGACACATCATTGTTTTATTATTGATATTCTAAATAATATTCGTAAAACAATTATCAATAGTAATAACAGCTATTAAATTGAGGTGTATTTGTTCATCCTACAGCTAGTAGAGTAAATAATGTACATACCTTAATAATCAAATAAAAAAGAGAGAGACTAGCACCCTCTCGTGAAATCCGATTTGTTGTACATATTACTGGTAGGTAACATTAACCAACTATGAAATTATTTTTTTTGTTTATGTTCATTCATTTTTATACAATATTTCATTCGCCTGTTTGTCGATTTTACTAGAAACGATTATTTACATTTCATTACATGTTATGTTATAGATGATCATTTTAACATTAGTGTAGCTTTTTATTTTAGACAATCTTGTTTTTTGTTTATTGCAAATTATACGAAGTTTTTTAATTTATCATGTTCGAAAAAAAAGAATAAATTCAACTTAGTTATATCATTTTACTTATTTTATTCATTTTAGATCACTTGTTGGTGTGTCTAGATTAATTGATGATTTTGATGTTATTATTAGCTATTAAATAATTAGTAAGTTTAACTTTATTTTTAAAGAGAAGATATTCCTGAAATATGTTAGAATGAAAATAGCAAAAAAATTAAGTGATAGAGTAATTATTCATGGAACGGGAAATGATTTACCATATGAATGTAAAGAAAAATTTAACAGTCCATTTAATGTAACTAACTTTAGTACTTCTTAATAAGAAATAGTTTCGAGAAGAAAACAATCAAGTTTGTTCGTTTCTTCCACTTCAAAAGCTCCCAGCTTTTGTACATAGCCTTTGACTTTGTATATTGTACAGATAAAGCACAATTTTTTCCATTAAAAAGAATCCATCGTATTTTGTCAACCATTGGTAAAGATGGAAAATATTCTTCGGAAACATTTAAGATCGTCTTATGCGAATATTTTTGTTCACTTACAATCAATATTTTCAATGTGGAAAGAGGTTTAAAAGGCAATTTAGATGTAATTTCGCTAAGAAATCGAATGTGCCCATCATGCATCGATTGGTTGTCGATCACCAAGTCGACTATAAGGTACATCTGACAGAGTAGTGTGTGATAAAGATCCATCTGCACAATGGTCATTGATACATGTCTATAATTCATGTCTTCTTGCCAATATCAATGCAAGATGTTTTAATTTGTGAGCTTTGTTTTCTTTAAAAAATTGATGTTTTCTTTCTGTTGCTAAGCATGATGCATAAACTAAAAGTTCTAAATCATTCATTATAGCCGGAAAATGCGTCATAAAATGAAATTTAAACTTCATTTTTTCTGGATAAAGTTTTACAAACATATCATTGTGTATTTGGATAAAATGAAATAATTGTTCGTGAGTGTGGCAATTAATAGTTTTTGCGAAACATAGTGAAAGAATATCCACACATATTAAAATTGCATCATACTGCGGAAAATCCGATGATTGAAGCAGTTGGCTCAGGATGAAAGGTAAATTTATATAAAAGATTAAAAGTTTGCATAGATGTTAAAGGCATGCCCAAATTATTTTGTTTTTTTTAATTCATCAGGTGACAAACCAAATTGTGGTTTTGAATTCAATTCATTTTCAACATACGAAAACGTATTTACTTGAAAGCAAAATTGATACAATGTGACATAACCTTTCACCATGCAAAACTATGAATGCATTGAGATAGTTAGGAAGCATACCCTATAATTAATACATATAAATTTAGCTTTCGAGCATTGAGCGATCGTAAGTATTTTCTAGAGAAGTCTTTGGTTAAATTCAACTCGTTTTGGGAAAGTAAAATTGAAAAATATTTTTGTTAAATTTTATTATTCTTATGCATTAGAATACTGCTTGATTGAAACGATGTACAAGATTATTTCACCATTTTTTTAAAATAAAAACTTTGTCTTTTCTTGAAGTTGAAACTAATGAAATCTTGTTTTTTATCTCTAATAAGGTATGTATAATGTCGTATGGGTATTGACGTGTGACATCATATAATTGGTCAAATAAGCTTCAATTATTGATTCCATATCGTTTAGATAAGTTTTCGTACGTCTTGGTGTTAACTTGAACAAGTTCTAAGGTAGCACAGCTAATGAAATACAAGAATATTAAAAGATAAGAAAAGGCTTAGATCTTACCGTTCTCTGTACTCATTTAAGGTAATAGTTGGAAAATCATACGAAATATCTTCCAAATGGTCATGATGTATATCGCACAGGTGGCAAAAATGAATTGCAGATGCGCTTTCCATGAAGCTATTTAGTGGCATTTAAGCCGGATAATGACTCATAGAGAAAAATAAACCACCGAAATAAGTCACATCATTACGATTTATATTGACGATGATACCTAAGTTCAATGATATTAAAAGATTTCGTCATCTAATTTATTAAAGATTACTCTACCAGTAGAAGATAGTATATTTATTCTCATTAAAAAATCATTCATAGTATGACATAACGAATTGTAGTTTCGTGCCCATTTTGGATATGTAGCAATAAGTCATTCGGAAGACTATTTTGATCGTTTTTCTCCAGATACGTTCAGCAAAGACCAATAGAAGATGAAAGTTGAATGTACACGATGTGATATAGGATTAGTAATTGTTAAGTCCTCTGAATTTAGTTCAATTTTCAGATAAGTTGAGTGTTGAAAATTCGGATGATTTCTAGCACGACCACCATCATGAACATCCTAAATACAATTAGGACCGTAATCAAGTGTTGCACGATTTAGATCAGCTTGAACTTCATGTAGATGTAGACATCTTTTAAGACTATTTAAAAAAGGCACATGTGAGTATTTGACTGTTTTAGTTCCCATATTTTTTGTAGTTTTCTATACACAAGAGAATAACTGTTAGAAGTTTTATTTTGTTTAACCAGAGTTTGTCTAGCAATCTAGCTTTACAATATACCTGGTATGATCGGCTGATAGGTTCAATATATTCAAAGTATTCGGTAGCTTGTTCTTTTCGAGTATGATTTGATTTTAATCGATTGACACAGATGGTCATATCCTTAAAATTCTATAATAATGATGCGATGAGACATATGAGATGAATTGAATAAAAATTTTAGACCAGATTTTTGTTAGAAATTGCAAGAAAAAGCTGTGTAAGACTTCTACCAACAAAATCAATAGTAGCTTCAGATGTATAGAAAACTGATTGAAGTGGCAACAATATATATAACACACGTTTTTCAAATATTTTGAGTTGTTATTCTTCGATCAAACTTTCAGTCTCATTACTAGCATTGATTGATTCGTTTTCCAAACTATTATTATCTAAATCGTTTGTTTCCGTTTGAAAATCTATATTTGAAGGCGCCTCCTGAGTAACTAGGCTTGATAAACTTTCGTGGTTATTTTCTTCTTGTTCATTCGGTTGCATATCTTCATCAAATGCTTATTTTTTGTCATTATGAAAACGATACCAACTAGAAATAATGTAAAGTTTTATAAATGAAATTGAGAAGAAAAATAAAAAAATCTTTGAGGGTTTGTAGACTTCGAAGCGTACTGAACGAACCACCATATAAATACATAAGGCGAAAATTGTTACTATGATTATACAAATGACGTTGATGTCTCCGAAAGACTGAGAGTGTATTGAAATCGAGTTGAAAAATGAAACAGTGCATTGTTTAATCTAAAAATAAAATCAATTTTCTTGCTTTCTTTTTTAGATGAAAATTATATTTGAACATGATGGTGGTAAGACCACTATAATTGTAGACAAAATTAGACCACTTTTTTTCTAAAGAAAATGATCGTCGAATACAATTTTATGTTCCTAAGCTTACTGATTATTTTGAATTTACTTCATACGAACAAGTTATTGATCAACCCTAATGGATTAAAAATGAAGTTTACCATGTCAAACACATCAGATACATTTGATGCTGATACTCCTCCATTATTAATCTTTGATGAAAATGAAATTATTGGAAAAAAATAAAAATATTACAAAAATATCTTCAAAAAAATTCCGAAGAAAATTATTACTTGAACCTGATGTACTGTTATTAAATTCATGTATATCGATTAATAGTATCGTTTCTCTTTTACAATGAAAATAATGAAATACCATCATTACCAACCTATCCCGATTTAATAGTTCACATTTGTTTAAAAGAATGTTGAAGATTAAAGAGATCATATTCATGTCACATTCACTTTTTTCTATATACAGCATACAATATTTCATTTACTTTCTCGAAAAAAAAACGAAATATGAAATATTCAAAAATCATCCAACGCCAAAACGACAACGACTATCCACACTGGATCCAAGTTCTAATTAAAAAAAAATTGAAAGTTTAATTGTTGCAGGAACAAAAAAAGAAAATGTTGATAATTCGATGAATGAATGTGATAAAAATGGTAAGTTAAATGTCTTTCTATATCAAATAAAAAAAATCATTTTTATTTAAGAATTTAATCGGCAAATTGAATGTTAATGAAATGTTAGAGTGACTAGCTGATTCAAGTAGTAAATGTGCAGTTCAAATCAAATCAACTTCATCTGTTTTTATTTTGCATCTATACATATCTTTTTTAGAGGAATCAGTTGTACCATCTTCATCATCAAAAACATCAACTCGACCAGAAACAACATCAAAAAACGATCGACAAGGAGCTGTTTTATTGATGCCTCCATCGACTCCACCCGTTATTTACGCTCGACCTATTTCAATACTAACTTCATCAATTAATAATGTTCCACCTATTTCATCAATAGTTAATGTTTCATCTGTTTCGGCTAAACTCGCGATAATTAAACCAATTACTACAGCAAATGTGCCAAGAACTTTCATATTTCACAATGGTCATATGCATGCTACTTCAAGTAAGCCATTCAACTGTGAAAAAAATAAACAGTTTATCATAGAGAAAAAAACAACAGGAATAGCCAGCCGCTTTGGCAAGGAAATTGCGTCATTTTTTTCCTTTTCTGAACATATCAATCAAATAGAGTCCATTCAACTCATGATATGATAAAATAGTTGTAGATTTATATCGCAAAAATATTTCACGACGTGTTTGCTCTGTTTTTGCTTATTCTATTTCCTATATTCGATTACTAATAGAAAATAAACAGTTTATTTCCAGAAACTAATTTTTTGTTTTCGTTTTTCGTTTGCATTTCTGCACAGTATCGATTTAACAGCAGAGGTTAACTTCATTCTTTTCCAATCAAATTTTTTATTTTACTATTTATTGTGAAGTACGTTTCGCAACTTCTAGCGGCATCATCGGACAAGGTGGAGCTGAATTAAGATAAGTTACAACGATTTAAATACAACTACATAGAGAAATTCCAAGTA
>JAJEKB010005037.1:0-18500 GCA_022393335.1 Macrotrachela quadricornifera | reverse complement strand
AAAAAAAAAATAATTGGTTTTCAAGATAGACAGATATAGGAATACATTTACAAGTAGTTTTAATTATATTTTTAACTTTGACATATTCCTCTAGAAATAGTCTCTTGATAACAGGATAAAACGCTCACCTTCTGGGTACACAACAAAAGCTAATAGTTATGTTAACTACAGCTCTTTTATTTTTTTCATTTCTAAATAAACTTGTTGGCAATATGACAAACACGATCATTATTTGCTTCACTTTGTTTTAGATTTTCATTATCTTCAGAAAGTTTCAAACCAGCAAATAAAAAAAATATTAAACAATTTTTTGTTACACAACTTTTTGCTGAATTATTTTTTGTTAAATAAATTTTTGTTAAATAAAGATGATCAATTTCCAGACTGTCTAAAGTTTCTTGCCTAGAATCGAGCAAGTCTTCAACAAGTTTTCACGAAGAGTTATCTCGAAAGAAATTTTGAATTGTTTATCTCCCCAAGCTTAGAGATAAATACATATCTCACTGAGAAATTGTACTTGTCATATCAGAGTTGGAACCGGACGGATTTTTTGCAACCGTTCCGGTCCGGTCAGCAGAAAAATCTGTCCGGCCGGAATCTAGCCAGTTCATTTTCGAAGCCAAACTGGCATAAATCCGGCAAAAACTTGGAACTCAAAGAAAGCCTGATTACGAAAAATAGGACATGAAGTAAAATTTTCGATATTGACATTCGGACATTCGAAGTGGACCGCCTAAATATATGTAAAAAAACCAGTTTCCTTTGATCAGACTCCAACATATCGACTTTTGAAGTTGAAGATGAATAGAAACGGGCCGATCATATCGAATTCAGCTACTAATCGTTACTTAGAGATTAAAAATCACACTGAGTAATAACAATTGCAAACGGCACATTTATCTGTTTCCACTAAGAACCGTTCAAATAGATCAAGATAGGAGAATTGCTTGATTTTGTGGTAGATACGATGGCCACAAGAGAGAAGTAGTCAACGGAGTAGAGCCTATCCCTCTAGATCATAAATCTCCGTGTGAAGCTTTCGTCATGATCCAGTGTTCTTGCCAATCATATCTGATTGGAGATTTTGAGTCAGTCTCTTTGTGTTTCGAGCAAAACCGGCAGTTGTGTCGAAAAACACCTATGACTTCAAGTCGAATCCAATTACAAAATACATCTGGGCATAATGAAACCTGCCGATTGTGATGAATTTTAATCACTATCTTGTAGATCTGTAGTCAGAATAGTCGATTAGGACTTATCGCTTTAATGTTCTAAACTTTTCATCTTTTCCTAATTACTACAATCATTGCACCAATCGACCATTGCTCTAGTAACCGCAATTGTTTCCTAAGAGACGAGGAGCTCTCTTGCTTCTTTCTATCTATTTCTCATTTACAGTGTCATTCTATTCATTTTTCCAGTTGAAAATGAAGAAAAAAAACTCGTTTTTCAGTAAAAAAATCATCAAATATGTGCAACAATTTTGCAATGATGAACTGGCAAAAATCCAGTTTCGTCCGGCCGGATTTGATTTCTCGTCCGGTCCTGCCGGACCGGTTCCAACTCTGGTATGCTCAAATTAGTACTAATTTAGATTATTTGCGTGCTGCACTATTCATACTGATCTTGTTTCTTTTAAATAAATTGGCGATGATTCGTGAATCTCCATTCTTTGTGTTTGATGTTGTGAGTTGATGACATATTAGAAAGCATTTAATATATTCTTTTTAAAAGGCTTCTGGACTTCCAAATGTTCCTGACGTTCCTCTTTAACGCTTGGCTGATGATACAATTCAACTTTTATAGACTTCCGAATGTACTATTTCAACTAATTAGTATATGGAACTTAATTAAAGAAAATATCGTTGAGATATTAAAGAAGCGACTTGTTTATATAAATTGATATCTGCAAAACAAAATCATGAATGAAATCTGGATAAAATCAGATTTTTAGATTTTAAATTTTTTTTGAAAATTTGTAAAAGAAGAAAACCCCCAATTAATTAGTTGATAAATCTGTCAGAATATAATCTAGATGATGAATTTGATTAGGTGGAAAACATCATTGTATAAGAAAAAGAAATCATTTACGATAGGATAGATCGCAGGAATATTATAGAAATTTAGTTGAAATATTAATGAGAACGCTTCTACTGAATTGCGTACATAATTTTCTGATTATTTCCGATGTACGTCAGTCGCTGATTCCTGTCATATCTAAGCTATCAAACACGAAAAAACCTGATCAATAGAGTTTCTGTATTCTTATATAATTCAACAAGTTCTGATACCAGTGATTGAATAATTTTATCATGGAATCTAGTGTCATGTGAAACTAGAAATTCCGACCATTTCCTGGCATTAGATTGCCCTGATACATATTAGAATCAAACATATCTTGTGATCGGATCTGACTAGTTCCAAATGTATGAGTCTAGCCGGAAATCGATAAATTCGATCAGCAGATATAAAAGGAATATAGTGGATAGCTTTGGCATTTGGCAAAAATAATCAACCGAATCTGATTAGTCGTATGGTAACGGATTTAACATCTGCCTAACGGAAATGATGTGCCCATTGTAACCTAGCCTATAAAACCAAAGTTAAAGGTCTGGATGATTTAAAGATTAAATGAAATGAAAAATTTAAGCAATTAAAAAAGAAACTTAACAAAATGTATTTTTGGAAATAAAAAACGATCCATTTTTTTTATTTTGATGAAAGTTAGTACTTTTGAGCAATATGATTGAAACTCATTTGAGTCAAATAAATTTTGATGTTTCTCCCTACCATCTTAAAAAAATAGTTAGCAAAGTTAAATAAATAGCAAAGATATTCAAACACAAATTTTAGAAAAAGACTTTTGGGACATATTATAGATAATAATAGCCGCCATGGTTGAGTGATTATGTTGCTTGGCACACACCCACAAAGTGCTGCATTCAAACCTCAGTAACATCAACCATGTAATGACCCTGGACAAGTTACTAACGACTAAGTCGTCTCAAATGATTCACTCCATATGAGTCCTTCGTGCTGACTACATTTCTTATCAGTATGTTGGACGAAAGAGGATACAGATGCCGCCGTCTGTAAAAAAAAGTCGATAGAACTCGGCTACATGTGAAAACTAGTAATAATAACTGTGGTCGGCTCCCGCGGACGATAAGCCTATGGGAAATTAGTATTATTATTATTATAATAGATATAAATAGAAAATTTTTCAATATTTATTTCTTAAAATACACTTGTGAGAATTCTACCATTCGTCGAAATTTTTTTCTCTGTAGAAAAGTTCTTTTCATACAATTTAAGAGCGGGATGATTTTGAGGCAGAGAACTTTTTCCAATTTCCACAGCGCGTTCGTAGGATTGATGTGCTTTTGCATGTTCTCCAATATGATCATACACGCTACCTATATTATTGTAAGTACGAGCCAAATCTGGATGATTTGGAGGAAGAGATTTCTGTAGAATTTCTAGTGATTTATTGTAAAATTCGAGCGCTTTTGAGTACTCCTCCATGTGATCATACAACTCGCCGAGACTATTATAAGTTTGAGCCATATCTGGATGATTTGAAGGTAGTAACTTTTGTCGGATCTTTAGTGATTTCTGATGTAACACAAGTGCTTTTGAGTACTCTTTCATATGATCGTATATTTGACCAACACTGTTATAGGATTGAGCCAGATCTGGATGAGTCGAAGAAAGAGCTGTTTGTCGGATTTCCAGTGACTTTTTATGGAAATCGAAGGCTTCCGAAAATTCACCCATATGAATATATACTTCACCAATATTGAAGTAGCTTTTAGCCACCCTTGGATGTTTCGAAGAAAGAGATTCTAATCGAATTTTTAATGATTTTTGATGGAGTTCGAGTGCTTTTTCGTACTCTCCCATATTATCATGCACCTGACCAATATTTCCGTAGGTAGTAGCCAAAAATGGATGTTCTGGAGGAAGAGATTCTAGATCGATATCTAATGATTTCTGATAAAATTCGAGCGCTTTTGAATACTCTCCTAGGCGATTGTAAATCGCACCAAAGTTATTATAGAGACCAGCCAGATTTGTAGGATCAAAAGAATCAGGTTTTTGCCAAATTTCTAATGATTTTTGATAGAACTCCAATGCTTTTGAATACTCTCCTAAGTATTCATGCAGCGAACCGATGTTCATGTAGGTACAACCTAACTCTGAAGGATTCGAAAAGTCAGGCTTTTCACAGATTGCCAGTGCTTGTTGATGGAATTCGAGTGCTTTTGAATACTCTGCCATATTCGAATACGTTAAACCGATGCTGGTGAATATATAAATCATGTCTGGATGTTGTGCAGGAAGTGATTTTCGGGAGATTTCCAACGATTTTTTATAGCAATCAAGTGCTTTTGAATACTCTGCTGAAGCATCATGCACCGAACCAATATTATTATAGCTTTGAGCCAAATCTGGATGAAACGGAGGCCGAGTATCTTCGTAGATCTTGTGAGATTTGTTATAGTACTCGAACGCTTTGCGATAGTTTCCCAGACTTTTATATGCTTCACCCAAATTATTGTACGTTGCAGCAAAATCTTGATGATCCGGAGGGAGGGATTGTTCTTCGATTTCTAATGCTTTTTCGTAGTACTCGATTGCTTTCAAATAATCACCTTGCTGATGGTACACATTTGCGATGTTGTGGTAACTAGTAGCGAAATCTTTATGATTTGACGGAAGATATTGCTTTCGGATTTCCAACGACTTTTGATAGTACTCCAGCGCTCCTTCAAGATCTCCTTTATAGTCTTTTACTCGTCCAAGGTGGATACAGAGAAGAGAAAATTCTTTTTTATTCTCCTCTGATGTCGATTCCATTTGTAGCTTGAAAACTTTTTCGGCCTTATCCCATTCTCCCAATTGATACAACATTCGACCTATTCGACCCCACCCTGATGTTTCTTCTGAATCAGTTCGCATGAAATCAGTGAGTCTTTTTAGTTCTTTGTCGTCGTCACTAGTGAATGTGAGGTTTACTCGCCAGAGTCTGTCTTCCATTAATTTGATTTCTTGTATCCGGAATATGGTGTGCATGGAAAATAAAATCTCTTCTTCTTGTGGAAATGCGCTGAATTCTCTCACGCCAGCAAATGGAACTGATGTAACTGATGGATCAATAGTCATTACGAAAAGAATACCAACCATATCAGGTTTTTGTCGTGCACTTCCAGCAAACTCCATTGATTTTTCTTCATTGAGACTAGTAGATAAAAAGTTATTAAAGGATAACAAACCACCTTCGTTGTTTTTGATTCTCTCAAAAACGATGGTTGCCAAAGCTTGACCTCGATAGACAGTAAAGACTTTGCGATCTTTATTTTGCAACAAATGTATTGCTTCAAGCTGTCGATGAACATCGCGTAAGAAGAAACCCATCCTAATAATATTTTCAGCTTCTTGTGTTCGAAGTGCTTTATTTAACAACTGATAGGTGAAACATTCCCGAGTGTACCACCAAAGAGCTTTATCTTTAACATAGTCTCGTTCAAATTCGTTGATAATTTCCAAATGTTTTTTATCTGTACTGTATAAAAAACGACAATATTCGGCTAGTTCGTTTTTATGTTTATCTTTATATTCGACTTCAAGAAGCGTTTCCTTGAGTAATTGTGTATACATAAAGGATGAATCAAGACCAGATGACCCTCCACTTGTTAGACTAATAGAAATAAAGTCATGATCGCTTTGTTCAGTATTTTTTTTGATTATATTATAAATCGCATCGATGTCACTAAAGATACCTTTGACTTTTCTCCATTTTTGTGCCCATTGTGCGTCCTCCGACTTGTGTTGCTGAAGTACATAGACAGAATCGATTTTGGATATATGATGAATACGAGGTATTATTGATGAAGCAAGAGCATTTGACACAATCATGAAAGCTTTTTCATCTTTCAATCCGTTGAGAAAAACGAAGCATTTTTCAACATCGGTAAATGTGTTGACGGTACCAATGACTTGTTCAAAGCGGATGAGTGAATCTTTAATGTGTGTATTGGATTCATCGATATTTGCATCTAACCAAACGAGCGTATAAGTTTGATTGGTGAGAGCTTGTGATAATCTGCGAAAATGTTATTAAGAGAACTATATTAGTGTAAGTTCTTCAAAAGAAGTGACGCTTTTTTCATGGCCTATACCTCTCGCTTGATTTCTTTCCTTTTAATTATTTTTTTATTGAGACTAATGTGAGGATACAAGATCACAAAATCATTTGGTGAACATTTTTAGTTTCAACGAAAAAATCAATATATTAAGAAAGAGCAAATTTCCACAGAAAATACCACAAAAACAGTTATTATTTTGAGGTTTTCACTATTCAATATTGCTTTTGGTGGAAAATAAATATAATATTCTGAATCAACATATCAAAATTCATCAAAAACTTTAGTTTTTAGTGTGAAATATTTCTATCAAAATTTTTCTCCTACTCTCTCTGAGCTTTTTCACTGAATATTTTTTATCTGTACCACGTACGAGACCATATTTTGACGGAAAATATTTCACGATGAAAACGAAAGTTTATGATGTATTTTCACATGCTGCTTCTGAATATGCTATTCATTTCTGACAAACACCAACTTTCAACAATCAAAATCTTGATAAACTAGCTATTTTATCATATACTTCGTTTCATAAACTCTGACTCCTCAGATGTTCAAATCTCACCAATAAAAATTAACATAATCTTATTTGCTTTTCTTTTGTTATTTGATATTATTATATAATGCTGCATTTGTGATAAAAATTCCACTTTTTGCTTGAAAATCTTTATGAAGTTGTAGATAAAACAATGTTTGTCATGCATTGAAAAATAAATGTTAAAAAGAGAACTTTTTATGATAGACAGTGCTCGTCAATATAGTGATTAAATAAGATGATTTTCATTTTACTTTAGTGAGAACCTTTAGTTATATGAATAATAAAAATTTGTTTATTATTCATGTTACCACAGATAAGATATAGACCTTGATATTATGATGGAGTAGAGATTTGTTCATAATAATTCTCCTCCTAAAATATCGATTTTTTTGCTAAAAATAAAAATGTCTACGGAATGATTCTGCGTTTTTGTATCTCACAACAGTCTCAATAAAAAAGATAATTAAAAGGAAAGAAATAGAGCGGGAGATGTGTATAGTTGTTGCCTTCTTCATTCTATGAGTATTTTCATTCATACAGTTGTTCTTCATTTTACACATTCTGTCAGTCTTTTTTGAGTATTCTAAAATGTTCTGTGCGCAATGGCAAAAACGTAGATTTTTATATATTTTCGTTCTTGAATTATTGAGGAAATAATCATATGCACAAATCCTCTGGAAAAGACATTTACTGTAGTAAAGCGGACAATAAGTGGGGCAAGCAACCTCTCAGATGAAAATTTTGGGTCGAAAACTACCCTATGACTTTCCTCTGGTTGAAAGACTATTCTGTGCAAAATTTCTTTACAGTTGCTCGTACCGTGTCCAAATGAACAACGAACAGACAGACAGACAAACAGATAGACATTCTTCTTTATATATATGGATTAGAAGCCTTCGCTTTTCACATTTAGACTAATGAATTATCGATACGAAATGATTAATTTTAGAATCATAACAAATTCGCTAAATTTCTGAAAATTGACGCAAATTTCATTGCGATATGACTTGGGTGAAATTTCACCAGACACTTCCTCCCCACTCCTTTTAATGGCGGCGGCATTCTCCAAAATTACTCTGTTGGACCCAGGAGAGCACCGTGGAAAGTTTGGTTATGTTAGCTATCACAGCACTATCTGGGTGAGGTTTCACCCAAACCCCACACCCTGATGACCATGCCAACCCCTATCGACCTTCCTTGGAATTTAGAGAAGTATTATGGAAATGCTGGTGATCGTAGCTATCACAGCGACTGAATGCATAGCGAACAGACAAACATTCTTCTTTATATATATTACAAGAGAAATTAAAATTTTAATCTCTCCTAGGACAAATTAAAATTATTTTATTTTTTTCTTACATTTTGTAAGAAAACCCTTAAAATTTTCACTTCAACAATCTTAAGAGTGAAAGCAAGGGTGTGAAATAGGGTAGAAATGAGGGTGAGGTTGAAGGTAAGAATGAGAGGATGAGGATAGAGCTGAGCATGAGGATGAGGATGTGGGGGGTCATCTGACCTTCATTCCGCCGTACACATTCATTCTGACCATTATCTTCACTCTCATTCGCAACCTCGAGATCGTGGAATTTAAAATCCTAAGTGTTTTTTCATAAAATGTAAGAAAAAACAAAATAATTTAAATTTGCCTTAGGAGAGATTAAAAATTTAATTTCCTCTTAGGGGAATTTCAAATTGCCCTGGATTTCAATTTTCCCTGTGACATATCTATAGATACGTTATCATTGTGAGTCAAGAAAAAGAACAGATACGCTGTTTTTGTGAGTCATAGAAAACTAATGGTTACGCCATAGTTGTGAATCAAGGGAACACTCGTATGCACTTTTCTCTTATAACCTATTAAAGCCTTCGATTTTCACATTTAGACCAAAGAAGCATTCATACAAAATGATTAATCTTCGAGTGATAACAAATTCGCTAAATTTCTGGAAAAATGATGCAAAGTTCATTGCGATAGGACTTGAGTGAAATTTCACCCAGACACTCCCTCCCTACTCCTATTAATGGTAACAACACTCTTTACAGCTACCTCTGAACTTAGAGAAGCATCATGGAAAGTTTGGTAATGTTTGCTACTACAGTACTATCTGGGTGAGATGCCACCCACACCCACATAGCCTCACACCCCGATGGCCATGCCAACCCCCACCCCCCGTCGTCGACCTTCCCTGGGTTTTAAAGAAGCATCGTAGAAAGTTTGGTGACCGTAGCTTTTACAGGAGCTGAATGCATAGCGAACAGACAGACAAATATTCTTCTTTATGTATGTCACAGGCCAATCTCAGATTCAGGCCAATATAATATTTGCCTAAGCCATTCTGAGATCCGAGTTTAGACTAGTCCAATCCTGAATTGTGGAGAAAGTTTTTACAAAGGTTTTCCTAACTACCGATATAGATATTGGACTGAGATTGTTTTTGGTTAACTGTGCTCAGTTAATACTACTTCATATACTACAATCGACAACGGAGATATCGAAGTCGGCCTTCAATGTTTATAGACAAGAGTCTATAAAACATGGTCTTCTAAAGATACGTATTCATAATTTCACAAATCCTACTGTCAATTGTTTATTGATGATTGTGGTGTCCGAAGCAGTATTGACTCACGAGGGAAGTACCCGAAGTGTCCCATCGATTTAGAGCTCATATTTTGGCCATAAGTAGAACTCAATACGGCTAGCAAAAGCCTAAAAGGATTCGTGCTCATGGACCTGATTTATAATTGTTTTTCTAAATTTTTACCCTATGGCTCTGGATTACCTGTAAAATCGAATCAACGAAATTCGACCTACAATTTTGCCCATGAAGAGGTCTACTTACGGCCAAAATATGAGCTCTAAATCGATGGGACACTTCGGGTACTTCCCTCATCAGCTCAGTTTACCAAAAAGAATTTCAATCCAACATCTATATCGATAGTTAGGAGAACTTTAGTAAAAACTTTCTCCGCAATTCAGGATTGGATTAGTCCAAACTCGGATCTCAGAATGGCCTAGGCGAATCTTAGATTGGCCTGAATCCGAGATTGGCCGGCGACATATATATAGATATGTAGATATTGAAGAAGAAAAAGAAGTAGCAGATATATTTCTCTTTGTTGATCTGTACCTCTCAAAATCCAAGATATATTCGATGTTATCCACCTCAACGATCAGCAACAGAGTCACATCAACAATATTTGTTCATTTAGAGCAGTGTTAACTCGTCTATCATGTGCTGCGTGCACTCTCTAATTCCTCAAGTCACTGCTTGTCATATGCGTAAATATTCCTGATATTTCATTTTAATTTAAGTATGAAATCTTGTATTAAATATGAAGGGGATCAGCGTTAGTATTGCTCCAAATAATTCATGCGAAGAGAACATGGTATGATTATGAAAGTGCATCGAGTATATTAGTGGCGGCGCCAGACTACTAGCGCCCCTCTTGTTTTGTGGGGGCAGTGGAAGGTGGCGCCACCTATTCACACGCCAGATTTTCAAGGATGCATGAGACTATTAGAGTCACTAGGGGTGGAAATAGAACACCTGCTTGTCCCTTGTTCTAGAGAGAACAATAGACGGTACCGCTACCCTATTGACACTGTGTATTATTCATAACATGATGTGCATATAGGTGGCGCCACCTTCCACTGCCCCCTCAAAACAAGAGGGGCGCTAGTAGTCTGGCGCCGCCACTAGAGTATATGATTGTTAGCGATGTGGTCCTTTTACTGTTTGTTACACAAGAGTACATCAAAAGTTTTCTAAGTTTCACGAAGAAAATGAGTGATATTCATTGTGTTATCTAAAAATATCTCTAAATGCTGATTTTCCGTGACAACAAAACTTTCACATTTTGCTTTTCGAACGTATAGTGTGATAGTCTCTGACATTTTCAGCAAGCTTTTCTCGGCTAAAGATAATATTTTTAGAATTTGTAGTGATAGTTATTTATGCTAAAATCTAGGATGTAGAATTAATTACTAATCCTATGATTGTTCTATGGTTCGATTCAAAGTTGGTAAATATTCAATATTCACTGTAGATTTTGTTGCCGATTTTTAGATAGTTAATACCAAACAAAGTCTAAAATACTCCTTCTAGATAACTTTTTTTTTAAAACTACAAAATACAGAGAAAAAGGTCCATTTAAACAGGTAGTATGCGTAAGTAAATTTTTTATTGAGAAACAATTTAAAAGAGAGTGTTGAAGTGTTTAGTGATGGAAATTTGGTCCATCCTCACAGGCTGTGACCGACATGTTAGTTAATTAATTGATTGTCCATCATAGACCGCAACAGACAGACTCTCGAGATCATCATAGGACATGAGAATCGGAATCTGGATACCGTCACATATAGTGACAGACGTCTTCAAGATAGTATCAGAGGTCATGTATAACTTAAGTCTAATTAAAGTATCTCTGAAGTATTTCTTTGTTGAAATTCTATACTCTAAAATAAGGAGCAATATCGAAATATGCCATAATATACATAAAAAGACAGCTTTCTGGAAAATTAGTGACAATAGGTATGTCGTGCTTCACATTTTAATCCTGCAGAGATTGCGCTAACAGTGTTTTACTAAAGAGAAAGAAAGGAGTTCCCACATAGGCCAAAGCTTGTGCAAAATTACTTTTGGCATAGGTGGTGAATTATTTACACCAACATGTAAGATACTTTTCAAAGCTATTAGTTAAGATTGGTCTAATAATTTCTACTAGCTCTCAAAGTCTAATATGATTTGCTTACACTCAACGAGAAGATTGATACAAATTCGAAGTACTTACCCAGTTTTTGCTTTGAAGAAATTTTCTAGTCTTTTGAGCTTGAAATCGGGCGAACCGATAACTGCTTTCGCTAAGTTGCGAAACTTGGTTAATCCATTTGTTTTTACCTCATCCATAATAGATTGATCGTCGATGCAGGTTCAGCTATAACAAGAGAAACAATTTTCGTTATTAATTTTGAACTGAAATGACGCTGCATATTATACTAAATCTTATTTTGACAATTCTGGAAAAACGTATGTGGTTCTTTTTTCCGAAAAATAGTGTAGCGCCTCTGCCTTAGCATAAAATATACGAATTACACTGACTTCTTGTTTAACCATTTCGATATACTACTCATATCTTTTCTCGAATTTTCTATATGAAAAGAGTATCGAAAAAATGTTTCATTTATTATTAGAAAATTTCTCCTAACAACTTTCTATCAAACGTGCTTCTGGAACTCTGTAAAACACCGGAATACTTATCGAAAAACAACTAAAGCTATGACTCTTGGAAAAAATTTCATATGGAACTTAATTTTAATAATAAATACAAAACTATCATTAAAATGAAAATACAGTTTTCAAAATAATCTAACATATACATTTCTAATAGAAGATTTTTTTAGAGAACTTTTTTAATGCGTCATAAATGAAAGAATGACGTACTCCTAAACGAAGTTGGTAAGTCACAGAGGAAATTTCTATTTATTTTAAATTGATATAAAATAACACAAACATTGTGCTTGTGCTTTTGTTACAATGAAAAAAGAAAAAAATATAAAAGAAGATTGGGAACTAATATGTTTACTAAATAGATGAGAACAAACACTTGACATTAAATGCCGACTAGAAAAATTAAAAATTAAAAATTAAATATTGGTGGTTGGAGAAGGAAGAGCATTTTAAAATCAATAGATATTTTCTTTTGTTTGTGTAGAAGTTATTTAAATGAATAAATTTTATACAACAATCTCGAAGGATATACATAGACTTGTTTTTATGCGCAAAGTAGTCACTAATGAAAATATGTATTAAAATTTGATCAGTTACTAAAATTAGAGCTCAAGCTCTAATTCAATAAAATATGATATAAGAAAGAAATTGTACAGAAAAATATAAAAAACAAACTACACTCAGATATTTTTTATTCTCTGATAAAATATCAAACTAGAAATAAATCTATTTATTCTTGTCTTAAAACACAAACGTATTGTACATGTGCATGAAATTTTTACAATAACAAACGCGTATATATTACTTTCAAGAAGGAAAAGAAAAAAAATACAATCAAACCTTCAAATAAAACTATCCTCTAACTGAAGCGAGAGTAATGTGAATATAACTGAAGAAAAAAAAATGCATGCTCTTTCAACTGGAACAAGCCTGCGTAAACACAACCGAAGAAACGAATGTGTTTCTTTCTATGCTCTATCGACGTCGGGTATCGTAAAAAGACACCGTCCTATAATGAAACGTAATTGAAAGATGGAGTACTCTTCTTTTTGTACGATAAGAATGCATGCAAATTACTAAATAATATGTACATTTACCGAAGCATCATAAATGATAGCATCCACATTGAAAAAAATGTGTCTAACGAATCCTAAAAAAGTTTCCATAATTGTAACGAATTCAAAATTCTATTTAGATTTCCTATGAAACTAATTTATTTTATTTTAAAATGAAGCTTGTTATGACCCGCATCTTTTTCAAAGGCAGTCATAAGGATTTTCTCTTACTTCTCATATATATATGATAGACTTTTCTTTTCTACCATATATATATGTTGGATTTTTCTTTTTTTTGTAATATATGACATCATTGAATTTTCACCTGTTTCTTTCGTTCTCCCTTTCTTTGATGTTCGTCGATCTTTAGTTATGTTTGTGATGTTTTCAATCGTTATATGTGGGATTTTTCACTATTCGGATTCTTCTCCTTTGAAACACTCTATATATCGTCACTCGGAAGTTGTGCTGAGGGACATCAAATAAATGTTAGTGGGATTGTAGTATCACAAAGTTGTATATTCGAAGTTAGAGCGAATGTCGAATATAATACCATGTAACTCATGAACATTATGTCAATACCGCTTTCTACATATTTCAAACTATGTATAACCTTCTTTTTTCATGTTTAATTCCTGTTCCAATATCGGACTCCTATTTCAATATCTATACAAATTTCCTTAATTCTTCACCTAAATTTTTATATCAATATTTATCCACTTGTACCTAACTGATGGGATATAATAAATGATTATGTATTGCATCTCACTTTTTCATCACTTAATTGTTTCTATTAAAAAAAAATCAAAATATACTACACGTTGCAACATGAAAAGCTCTACAATTTCCAAAGATCAGCTTTCTTTATATTTGCACCTTGTTTTCAAAATGTATAGAATTCTATGCAACCAATTATTGATGTTCCGAAGACACATATTCTTTGACGTGTGACAGATGATCCCATGTAACGAACGGTTAACTATGATTCACCAATAATCTTCCGGTGAACTATATGTGCTCATATGTTGTATTATTTATTCTGCTTTTTTACTTGCTGAAAGAAATGAATACATCCTAATGACGGCAAAATCCAAGTAAGCATTAATGTTTTTTTATATTTATGTTTTTAATATTTACTTATTCTATTAATTGTTTGTAGATTTATTTATTAAATTATTCTTTCAATTTTATATCTTTTTCAGATTCATTCGTTTAATACTTATTAATTTTAAATCTATTTTCTTTTAAATTTTTTTTATTGATTTTATGAACTTTTATACTCATTTTTTTGAATTTATTTCTTATTATTTTTTGTTTTTTTTCTTGTATTTTTATATTTTCTTGTATCTTTGGTTGAAATAAAAATCATATAAGTATAAAAATATTTGTTAAATTTTACTATACAAACACTTCAAAAACAGGCAAACTATATTGGCTAGATGTACATAATAGCACCGGTTAACCCCAACTAGCTGCCGGTTTTTATCGAGTTTGTATCACATTGGATGTGTGTTGAGATGGTCATTTTTCATACGAGGTATTTTGACTACTATCTATGTGAAAATTGTCCGGGGATTACTAGAAATATTTCCTACAACCTAATTTTGTGACATTTCAAAGAGAGATTTTCGGTTCCTGTGGTATGTTTGTGAAAGATTCATATCCTTCAAAAGAGCGGAGATAAATTGATCTCATTCTTTTCAAATGATCAGATTGGATGATTCGCTTTTTTGCAGTTAAGAGTTTTGACAATTGATCGGTATGAAACGATAAAAAATAATCTCATCAGGTCTTATAATGCAATTGATTATGATAATACATCAAGAGTTGATAAGATTCTCTACGCATATTAGATGGCAACATGATGTGAGTTTGAAAAAACACTGATGATCTTAATAATAGATTGTTTTGATCTGAAACCTACCGTAAAATTTACGCGCAGCTCCAAAAATATGGAACCACATGCATTATTAAAAGATCCTAATTGATATGAACTTATTGATACTCGAATTCTATTCATACGAAAAGAGTTAATCACTGTTAGTTTCAGTCAATTCTTCCGACTGATTAAACCGTAAGGTATTGTACACCTATCTACAATAATGTATATATCAAGTCTATTTTGAATATAATTCTAATATTCTTTTAGATAAAATCTGTGATATAGTAATTATATGATCATCCGTCTACCTCTTGTTCGGTGTTCGAATGTATAGTGAAACTTTTCACAGCTTTTCATTTCTTTCTTTCGTGTGATGCTTATTGACATCATATTCTATAATGTTATATTTTCTAGTATAGTGATGTTCATTGTTGTTAACTAAGCTGACTAAAAACTATGACCACAATATAAGCGAAAGGAGTATATCATTGTGGTTAACCCTAAGTATTGTAGACTCTATCGAGAAGAGTGTCACAACGTAATACAAAATAGAGTTGTTTACGTGCAGTGTATCCTAGAAGTTTTGAAACAATTTTAAAGTTTGCTGTTTTCTCATTTAATAAAGGCAAGCTCTTTAAAACTTTGGCATAATATTATACATACGTAGTACTACATAACTACAAGAGGACAGACAAAATTCATCACGAGCAGAGTTTTAAGAAATCTAGTGTGTCATGCTATGTCATACATTAAGAAGGCTATAACCAAGAAATATATACTTCTATCAAAAGCGGAGTTCGATTTAGAATTTTACTTTTCCAAGAGGATTCAATTAAAAATGGGTATTTTTCCAGAATTTTTTATCATAACGTACAATAATCCCCTTGTCTAGAGTTAAATTCCGGTTAGAATTAGTTTTTCATAGCAGAATTCTATATATTTATCTGAATTTTCGTTATTGCCACACATTTCTATCTTTGTATACGATGAACAACAACGTCTCTAGAAAATTAATACTCTGACACAATTCTGTTGGAAAAATAAAATTCTCAGTAGAATCTCTACTGTACTACAGCTGTGGTTTCATGTCTAACTTCCCATATCTTGACTTAGTGGTACACAAAATTCTCTTATAAAAATAGAATATTAACTAAAATTTTGCTCTGAACAGGAAAATAATTGTATGTTATGATACAAAATTCTAGTTGAATTCTACTGGAAAAATAAAACTCTAAGAAAGTACAAAATCATACTAGAGTAACTAAGTCATATATTAGAATTCTTAAATCTTGCTTGTGATGAATTCTGCCACTGTTGTCTCTATATGATATGTCTTTATCACCATTGTTTTCTTCGAAACTTAAGGTAAAATCAATATTGTTTCTACAATAATGTTATAGTCTGAGAACTATTTACTCATATATTTATCTTTGTTAGACAAATAATGAACATCTTGTGAAGAAAGAAACTCATTTATTTTTTTTTCTTTGATGAGAACTATATACGTTTCGTGCACGCCTATTTGCAGAAACCGATCATCCAATTTCACATGCATGCATCTTCTTATAAAGTCGTAAAAAGGGAAAAGAACAAAGAGAATAAAAAACATATAGATTTTGACCACTCTTATCTCTCCCAATAAAAACAATAGATGTTATTGTGGTTCTTTGCAATCTTTGGATTGTTTTATTTTCGCAGTAACCATTGTGAATTGATGACATCCGAAAATTTCATTTCTTGATAATAGTATTTGCAAGTTCGTCATCACCTGAAATTCAGTGAGCTCGATTATGATGAATTGATGTCAAGACTCGTGTGTAGTACATAGCAGTATTTATTATGTGAATTTGTTACGTAGTGTTTTTTTTATCGTAATTAATGATAGTTTACTTATCAAGATAAGAGATGATAACAAACCTATTTTTAACATAGAGAACTAATCTATTTATATGTGCGATGTTGCGCAATCATCTGGAATATCGAGATGCAATAACCATGACCCTCTTGCGTAATTACCTGGACATGATGTTGCGTAATTACCTAAACCATTTGTTGCGTAATTACATATAGGTCTTTTCAGAGGATGGAACAGAAAATGATAATTTCTTAAGTTTTCGAATGAGATTTTCTACGCTTCCTAACAAATTTCGCAATAAATCAGTAGGTTGGTTATAACGAGTTGAACGCCGATGAATAGATCATGTAAGGATATCCATATTATTTTCGTATTTAATGTACCAATTATAGCTCCAAGAAAATCAAATTTGAATCAATGTCAACGTTCAACCAGCTATTGTCCTATCATGAACTGAAAGGGACTTTACCTGATCAGATCCTTATTTTAGCCTAAGTGTATGTCCTTAAGTCCCTCATTTAGATTTTTCTTTATTACACTCTCGGACTGAGAAGATCAGAGAAAGGAAATAAATACAGCTCTCTAATCTTTGAAAGCAAGAGATTAATCTATAATAAACAAGTTTAAATTCATCATGAACCAAAATTTCACGTAAACTTTGCAAAATATATTAATTATCAAAAAGTTGTCTGTATAGATGAAAGAAATCAAACAGAATGCATCATATTACGGTATTTCGAAATATTTTAATCTCACATATACTATAGTCAAATTTCAATCAGTGTTTTTCATTTACAGTAATATTCATAAAAACAAAAATAATACGATTCTAACTGATTCTGTTTTTCTATTAAGCTGTTTCCACTGCAAACAGAACGGATTCATGCTATTTGATATCAATCTTAAATGATTAATTATATTTTACAATTGAATCAAAGTCTATATTTCGAAAGATAAGAATTACTGATTCACAAAAAAAAACATTATTCTTATGAAATTACAAGTGCACTTCTATTACATGACATATTTATTGACGTCATCATATATTTCATCATCCACAGAATAGACAAAAACACAGGGTTATTTAATAAAAATAAGTTTAGTAAAAAAACTAAAAAACAAAATATTTTTAAACAGAATAACAATGCGATTTATTTTATATAAAACTTTATCTGAATGGTCATTGTACAATGTAATTTTCAATATTATCATTATTGTAAAACCATTCAATTGGGTTCAATGGTTTGTATTAAGTGTACTTTCGATGACATTAACCACTTATCTCAATGTATCCTTCTTCTCAACTATTACAATTAATGTTAGTCAAGGTTTAAAATATCTTATTCTATTAATTATATTTGAAAATATGACATCATACTGTTTACTTCAACAGAGTCAAGCAAAAAAGACATTTGTTCTCGATTTTCTTAAACATTTCCAAACAAGATTAAATCAACGAATACTTAGTGCTAATTGGATTAAAATTAAATTATCTGATCAAGTAGAAATTAGACGAAAACTTGAAGAGGCTTCTTCATCCGTTCAATTTCTTGTTGAAGACTTTATGGATCAATTACGAGAAATATCAAAATTTATCTTGACAATCATTACCATATTCTATCTATGTCCAATGGCAACTATATTAATTGGTATTGTTTACATATGTTTTTATCGATTCTATTTAAATAAACAAAGTACCAATTTACTTGATGTTAAAATGAAGATGCTAGAAAAATTTGATAAAATATCTTCAAAATATTCCCGAGCAAATGAAAATATGTTTGAATATGTTATTC
>JAJEKB010005033.1:0-18550 GCA_022393335.1 Macrotrachela quadricornifera | reverse complement strand
AAATATTTGTCATGATTGAATGACAAAAAAATATTATTTTGCGTTCTAAAAGTACATTCGAGTTAAACAATATGATTAATACGAAAATATCAATAAAATTGTAATGGTGGAATAAAATAGTTTAAAAATCGATTTATTAAATGCTTTGCTATATATATCAATATGAATCTGTTTGGCTTAATCCATAATATTATATATAAATACTAATCGGTATTCATTGAAAGTAAGAATGATCAAAAGAATATGTTTATTATCGAAAATCGAAATGTTCTCAATGAATGTTTGAAATTTTGACAATCACAAAGTTCAAATCTTTGCTTCTAATTCTATGATCAGAGATCGTGAATATTTGAGATATACAAATTTTGGTGAGAAAAGCTTATTAACGCAACTTTTTTTGGGATTAAAATAAGGAATTTACATGTCCTCTTTAGCATCATTATACCAATATTAAATACATAAAGTAATAAAGTTCTAACAGATGATAATTACTCTTTAATGATGGTAAATTGTCAGTTAATTGTCCTATCCGATTTCTTTTGGTATTTTGAAAAATACTTATTTCTATAATATTCTTTTGATTGCAGTCTAGTTCTTTTATTTGCTTTTTCTTCTTTTTACTATTGATTTAACTAATGAAAAACCTGTTGAACACATTCATTTAAGCTCATGACTGCTTTCAGAGTTCTATTATGCATCTTAATGCATGCAGATACACTAATATTTCCTAGACTGAAAGAATTAGGTCTAAAAATTTCAATTCGTCTCTGCTTGTCTATAACATGATATAAATCGCTATTATAACTACATTATATTACAGACTGGCAAATATAAATGAATTCTTGTTAATATCAATATGCAATTATATTCGTATCGTTATATCCAAAAGTTAAAACTTGTAAGAGTCAAACTAGGCAAAATCTAAGATTCATAGAATGCCTTGGGAGAAGCTAGAAAGTTTCAAAATGATCGCAATGCTATTATGATTGAGTGGCTTTTTTCATGACTAGATAATCTACATGCTGATTATTGCTCCAATGCTTTCCCGACCTCCTCTCTCATTGTAAAGGAAATATATATTTTATGACCTTCAATCCTGATTTCTAAAATCTATAAAGAAGAAAGAATATAAAAATCTCACCTTAGAACTTTGAATCCGTTTCAGAGCTAGGACGAAAGTACATGTACTTGTATTTTTTGTACTTTTTCAAGTAAAAAGTAAATACTTATACTTTCAAAATTGTACTTGTACTTGATTTTTAAAAGTACAAGTATTTTTCTGAAAGTACAAGTACAATACTTTATACTTAAATACTCGTACTTTCAAGTACAAAAAGTACTTATACTCGTCCTAGCTCTGATCCGTTTTTATAAGTGAGTTGCACGAAAAATTGATAGTTTTCAATGAATAATAAGAGATAGGTAAACTTATTTCGTTTAAAATAAAAGTCAAAACATTGACATATTAGTGTGAAAAGTATTTAAAAGCGTATATTTATTGATTATAAAAAAGATATAATTATATTATGCGCAAATATAATATATAAATATCAACACTTTCCAAAATCATGACGTAAATACAATATATTAAGAGATGTAAAATTTTGAAAGTAAAAATAAATATAATTATTTATAGTCCAATTGAATGTATTGCATTTGTAACTTTATCAATAAAATACTATAATAAATATAATATATGAAAATATTCAAAAAAGATAAATAAATTAAATTGCTTACACGAGCTTCATTAATATTCTGATACTTAACCAATTTTCCAGATGATCGATTTGCTTCAAATCCACTAGTATTTAAAGGTTTCTATTTAATAATAAATGAAAAGAATGAGTTCGTTATGTTATTCGATTATCTTACTTTGACTAAAATTTGAATAACCTGTTTATCATATATTATATCAGGTATTTGTTGTAAATCAACATAATTCATTTTCCAATCAATATCATATATACCAAGAAATGATATTTCTGTGATAAATAAAATACGTCTAAAAATAAAAAATAAACTTTATAATAATCTTGAAAAATAGATTAATAATACTTTGAAGTAGCCATAAGCCAACTCAGTGGATCATCTGAACATTGAATATGTACAACATAAGTATCTGTCTTTGCATATTTTCCTTTTTCAAGTCGCTGAAAATTAAGAAAAATCAATAAAAGAAAGCAAATATAAAATATTTTTTTTTACATTTAAAATATATAAGCCCATCGCTTCATGAGGAATATATGGACGAATAAGACCATCACGACCAACATGACGTGGATATCGAATACGACGAACAATCTTTTCTTGAGTAGCCGTACTATGACAAATAAATACATATTTGTTTTGATGTTATTCTAATTTTTTTATTTTACCGTTTGACTAAATCAAGTGAAGTACTAGCAAAATCAACAACACCACCAGTTGGTTGTGCTACAAGACCTAATAAACCTTTGCCTAAACCTTTTACAAAACCTGATGCACCTCCTCGCATTGCACCAGTTACTGGTTTTGTGACGACACCGGTTACACCATTGACTATACCCTATCAAATATATTACATTTAAATTAATATCTTAAGATAATTTCAAGCAGCTTTCGATCACGATTTCCTTAATAATCAATTCAAATTAGGCATAAATCATAAATGAATATGCCTTCATATACACATACCATGACTACGTTTTTACCACCGACAGCAATATCTGTAACTGCATTTGTTGATGGTTCTCGATGACGAGTACGCGAAGCTTTATATTCGTCATCGAATGTAAGTGTTGCCAAACTTTTACCAATTACACCAGTTATTTTCGAAACTGCACCAGCAGCAGTACCTATAGTTGAACCAGCTAAATATAACACACCAGTAGCTACACCTTCAGCAAATTCAATAGGTCCTTCAATTGCACCCTAAATAATAAGAAATAAATAAAAAAAATTTAAATAAAAATTAATCAAACTAACTTTGTATGGTTCATAAAATAATGATTCAACTCCTTCAGCAATACCTCGAATAATACCAAGTGGATTACCTAATACATCTAGACCAAGTACAAGTACATGAATTTGTTTTAAAAATTGATTTTGATAATGTGCTGATACTTCATTTTTTAATTTAGTCATTGTATATCGATCAAATGTTCTTTCATAGAAACCCAATCTATTTATATATAGTTATATATAAATTAAATTCAATCAAATATTCTTACCTTAGAATAACATCTTCTACTTCAGCAACATTCAATGTTCGTAAGAGAAATCCAACAAATGGATATTCAGCAAATAATTCTTCATTTGATTTTGATCCATGCATTGAAAAACTAACATGAATCTATTATATAATACAAAGAAAAAAATAAAATTAAGAAAAAAGTATTGTATGAAAGCTGAGCTAAATACTTTAAGTGGTGATAAATGTATATTATCAAAATACATCTGAGTTTCGCCTGTTGGAATATCAGTTTGTAGTTTTATAATAGTTTGAAGTGACTTTTGAATATGTTCTAAATCTTTATCCATATTAATTATTGGTGTTATTGTATTCTAAAATTAAATTCATAATTTAAATATGAAAAAGAAACGATGAAGATTGGTTTTTTGTTTATATACATATATCTAACTAACGGAAAATTTTTATAAAAAAAAACAAACCTTTTCTTGTTTAAAAAAAGCAAGAATAGCTAGAATTAAACCTTGATCAATTCGAAGAGCAAATTCTTGAATAAGTAATTTACAATATCTACAATAATTTTTAATTCTATATTTGATATTTATTTTATATATATAATTTACTGAATATGCATAATATTTGATTGAGCTCGTTTTGTTTCATATATACTTAATTCAATAAATGGTTTTTCAACTTGATTAGAAATAAAATAAGATAAAAGATAATTTTCTTTTTTTAGTAAACTTTATCTTTTACCAATATCTGAATTTGCTGTTTTAGATAAAATTGGATAAAGAATACTTGGAAAATTAGTAGAATCAAGTTGATTATCAATTTGAGCACGATTAATACGAGCATAAAATGCTGAATTTGTCATTGACCATGTATATTCAATCCATAAACCATCAATTGATTGTCGTTTAGCTAATTTCCGTTCACCTTTCTCATTAACTAATTCAGCATTATTATCATAAAAAGTAATTTCCTATTAAATATAAAGAATATTTTATAAAGTATAATAGTATAAAATAAATAAAATTCTACACGATAGCCATTCATTTGATATTTTGTTTGCATAGAAGTTTTATTATTAGAATTTGTTCTGATTAATTGAAGATTTCTATTATATAATTCTTCTAATTGTATATGAATATTATGTGAAAATGGTTTTAAACGAGATTTTTTTATTTGAGTCCAGATTATTTTTGATTGATTAAAACTAATATAAAGAAGTTCAATGCGTGTTATATCATTAACAATTGATAGGCCAACATCAGGAATACCAATTTGAAGACGTCGACATATTGATTGATCTGAAGATGGGATCTATTCGAATAAAAATAGAATTATTCGAAGTTTCTAAAATAATATTGAACCCTGTTTCTAATTTAAGCATTTGCTTTGAGATTTTAATGATGTATATTCTAAGAGAAAACGCTAATTGTACATATCAACTTAAACTTAATTCAATGTAATAAGATAGAGTTATACACCAGACCCTGTCCGTATCTTGAATATCTCATACCAAGAAAAATGATATTTTTCTATTCCTGAACGATTTATAGGTAATTTTCTCAGTGATAAATATAGTTCCTAATGTATACAATCCTGGATAGGAAAAACATTTGAATTCATTAAACTCTTTGAAATTGGTGAAGTATGCAGTGAGGAGACTATTACATTAGTGTATTACCAGTTGAATGCATGCTATAATTTTGGGAATTTCAGAAAACACTCGTGAACTAATGAATATGTTGAGAAAAAAAATTTTAAGAAAATCAGAGAATCTAATTGGGATCTTTGTAATAACGAATTGAAAATTATTAAAAGTGGGACTCTGTAGTTATCTTTTAATAGCATAATATCTCAGCAATTTGAAAGACCTTTCTGATAAAAATTTTCTTGAAGAAAGCTAAAAAATAAAGCTTTTAAATGATAGACTAGTCGGATCTAAAAACACAAAATCTCAAGTGAGATGCTTGAAATATTGAAGTATTTCATGGTGAGTAGGTTTAAATACATACACTTAATGCTGTTTCAATAATCTCTTCATCATCTGAGAAGAGTAATACAGTTTGAACACCATCGATGAATACCACGTAACTAACAACACTAGAATTTTCATTCGTACCAAGAACACCACGATGAGGCTATAGAAAAATAGCAATAATAATATCTATAAGATTATCGAAATAAGAAAAATTTATAATTGATTTTTTTATGTCAATGTCTTAAATACTACTAAGTATTATTTACATATATATTTTAAATATGTGTGATTTATTTCAAAAAGAAAAATCGATTTGGAAATATTATGTAAAGTATGAGTCTATGCACGAATTTCGCATATTTTATGATTGAAAGGAAAATAGAAGTTAATGAAATCTAATAATACAACCATACTGATTTAAATAAGGCTTTTATTCTAGAAAAATTTTCAAAGAATATCGTTTTTATGGCACTGTAGCAAAAGATTAAAGAGTAACGATCAAAACTATATACATTAAGGATTTAAATTTGTGAATATATATATGAAGAAACGTAATAACTTACACTGAGTTCAATTGTTGTCGGGTTGCTATCACATGCCATGATGATTTCATGTGGCTTTAATGGATCCATCCATGTATAATAGACAAAGGATTCAGGTACTAAATATCGAACTTCTCTATAATTAAAATTAATTTTATATTAATAATAGATTCATAAGAAATAAAAAGTTAATTTACACATCATTCTTTTGAACAAATGAAACTAATTTATCTTTTGTATGATTTACAAGTAATATAGGTGCATCACCTTGTTTATAATCACTAAATATCACTCGAACACCATCAAAATCAGTTGCAATAACTTCAACAAAAATTACAAGACGTTCTTTATCATTCATATACAATAAAGTCTGATGTTTTTTATTAATAGAAAATGGTTTCGATATTTTTTGATTATGAGCATATCGAACATGCATTAAGCCTTCTTTAGGATTTTGTGGCCAAAAAGGAATAAGCTATAAATATACAGAAAAATGAATATTTTATATTTCTATAATATAATACAAACTTCATCACGTTCTATAAAGATCCATTTATTTTGTTCTTTATCCATTACAGTTTCAACAATTTCGATAGGAATCTAAAATGAAACAAAAAGAAAACATATTTTATATATAATAAAATAGGAAATTACTGATGTTTGATTAATGATAACCATTGCTGGTGATAATGTAATAATCTTTGTTAAACCAAATGAACTTGTCGTGATATTAACACAAATCTATATAAAAATATCAGATACAAAAAGGATGTTATTTATTTAAAAACAGTTTCTTATAAGAATAAAATCAAAACGTAGCTTGGCTCTGTAGATATCGTTCATATCACAGTTTGCACATTATTAATATCATTTGTATCCATACACTACTATCTTAGTCTACCAAAACACAACACATAATATCTGTAGTTCTTTTAGCGAATCACCTAGTTTTATAGCGAACAGAATATCCACATTTTAACTATCAATGGATCTACACTGACAAGCTTTGCTTCGATTTGATTCGGTTAGTGTCGAAATATGACCTACCATATATGTTTTATCATTTGGTCCTTTACAACTAGCCATTCCTATACTCTTGATAACATCAAGTGAAAATTTTTCTGACCAATTTGTCATTGAATCATCTTGTGTTACATTACATAGACGAATTTGGCCCTAAAAGTAATCGATAAACATAAATTAAATTTATTTAATCTACATACTTTTTCATTTGTATTATTTTTATATTTTTCTGGACACATAAAAACTAATTTATCCGTATTTTTAATAGATATTCTTTCATTTCCAATCTAAATATAAAAATTATTCCTATTCTTATTCGATAAAACTAAATATATACACGAAATTCAAGATTCAATTCAGTATGATTAATAATCCAAAATGGTGTATATAATAGTAAACGATATGTATCATGAAATGTATCTATATGTACAATCATTCGCTAATAAAATACTTTACATTAATATAATAATAATTAATTATTTTAAAATCCTACTAAATTTTTTTGTATATTTGAATTTGTAATATTATGAAAAATAACAATTTGGTCATTAGAATTATTTTTTTTTCTTATTCTTAAATCAATCAGATCTGAAAACCATTCAAGTTCATTATAAGATGGAATCTTAAAATAGATACTATAATTAATTAAATATAATTAATAAAATAATTCATTTACAATAAATTTAAGTATAGAATTTTTATTTCCAGATGTTATCAAATGAAATTCACTCGATTTAAGACCAATTTGTTCAATATCCTATTGAAAAAGAAAAAATCATTTATATAAAAAATTTTTCTATTTACATTAATCGAACATTGAATATCAATTGGTAAAAGATTTGTTACATGAATAGGTGAATGAATATATATATTATACGATTTTCGATCAAGTTGATCAGTATTTTCTGAATATGCTTGTTTCGTTTCTGTATAGACCTATATTTAATAAATTTAAATACAGAAATAATATTACATTAGTATTGTTTAGGTTATTCTATTCATATAATTTTGATACACTTGGATAGAATATTGATTTCTAGGTCGATTTACATTGAAATCACCACTCGACTCAAAGAAAATCTATTCACTGTTCACAACTTTACTTTATTTATCACTATTACATCAATCTCGGCTAGATTTGTCAAATACTCATCTCAGTTTTAGTACATGTTCTGAACAATATGTATAATAAATAAAAAATAAAAAGTAGATAATTTGATATTAAATATACAAACAATTAAATGAATTCTTTTGCCATTTTTTAATTGTAATGTTTCTTCAAGAGTTGTATTCTTTATCCAATCAAATACAAAAAAATCATTGATTGATTCAATATGATCATTTCTATAAAAATCTTATCAAATAATTCATTTTGTTTACATTCTTATTTCTTACTCATTAATAGAAATAAAAATTGGTGCATTTGAATTTTTATAAAGAAGATTAATAGGTACATAATAATTTTCATTAATATTAATTTGATGATAAGTTTTTCCTGTAATAGAATCAAAATCTATGATAACTATAGGTAATGTTGTATTATTATATATCTTAAATTAAAAAAAAAAAGAAAAGAGAAATTTTTTTTTGAATATGTCTATAGAATAACAAACTTTAACAATAGAACTAAGAATAACACGTCGTCGATTATTATATATTTGAGTATCACAAAGAATTTGAATTGGATATGATTCATTAAATGATGATTTTAAATTATATATGCGTTGCCATGTTCGATTAATACTTATTATTTTATTATAATTGTCAATCTAAATTTAATATTAAAATAAATAAAGAGAATATATATTAAATTTTTACTTGAATAGTAAATTCTTGTCGATTTTTATTCATTTGTTCTTCAATAACTGAAAGTCGATAAGCTTTTGATAATTGTTCAGTAGATACAGTTAATGGAATTAATTCATTTTCCTCAAGAACTTTTGAAGTCCACGTAGTATTATTTGTAAACTTGAAAATATCAAAGAAATAACATAACTAAATTGAATATTTGTTTTTTTTGTTTGAAATAAAATTACCTCAAGACCATTTAGATCATTAATAAATATATTTTGTCCTGTTGCATTTAATAATGATAGCATTGGTTCATCATTATCAATATATTTTGGCAAACGTTGATTATAAATATCATTGAATAAAGTTGATAGAAGTTTAATAAGTTCAAGTCCTGTTTTTGTTATGGTTATATTTAATAATTGTTGAGTACGAATAGAAATTAATTGTTTAGCATTTAGACCAGAAATTTCTTTTTGTTGATGTTCATTTATAGATAATAATTCATAATCATTAGAAATTGGATATATCTAAATAATCGATGATTTAGTTAACTATTTACACCTGATTTTTATTCAGAACATAGAATTCATTATTTAAACAAAAGATAATTAATACTTGCTTTAAATTTAATCAATATATTATAAATTATTAGAAGATACTTAGGGCAATCTAAAAGTAATGAGAGTGACAATTTGATACTGTATATTAAATTTTAAGAAATTTTCTTTTTGTATAGCCTGATAGAGAAAAGAATGCGAAGATTTTTCTATACTATTTGATTATACTTCAACTAATGTCATAATAAAAAAATTTCGGTAAGATCTCTTTTTCTATGATATATGATGGTTATGAACATTAAATTGTTACACTCGCTATCTTTGAAATGTCTTAAGTATTTTCATTTAATATTGAAAAATATAAACAGAAAGAAAAACATTACGGATAATTTTAAGCAGTATGATTTAATTTATAAGATAAAAATTTGTAGGACTTACTGGTGTAATTAAACATACGATATTCCAAGGTGAAAGACGTCCTGTATTTTCATCAAGTGTTGGTTCTATAAAAGGTTCCCATGCAAGAGTATGTCCATTATATAAAGCTGCTTCGATACCCATTGATGATGAAACAGTCATCTGAAACGAGATAATCAAAAATCCATAATAAATTCAATAAAGATCATTTACATCATTCGACCAATTTTTAAGCTCAATTATCCAATTTGATAGACACATAGCCGCAACGGATTTTGTTATTAAATCAAAACCAACATCAAGTTTTATTTCAATTGTATTTAATGTTAAAATAAACTAATTGAATAAAAAAGAAATTAACTATATCATTAATACATTTGTATCGAATATGATATATGTATATACTTGTTGAAAAAGATTTGTTGATACATTTTTCTTTTTTTTTCTAATTAGAGATTTATTCTGTGATGGATCATCGTTAATATCTTCTAAAATATAATTAATATTCTATTATACAGTAAAATCTCCTTTATAGATATCGGTCACATATATATATTCTGCAAACTATATCACAAACAATACCCATTCATAAATATTACCAATCTATCTTTAGACTTTCGATTAAACGTAATATTTCACTTTAATAATCTGATGTCTACTCTTCATCTAAACTAATTTTCTATTTTCGTATTTATAATTAAGGTTTCCGAAAGAAATTCATAATTGAGATTTTCTTACTGATCAATAAGATTTCGTCATTTCTCAATGATTTTATACAGTAATGTCAAATAAATAATGTCGTTTTATCACTGATAGCACAATTAGAAATGTATAGATGAATTATTTTCTGTCCATGTGCGAAAGATTTAGCAATACACTATAGTCTATAAAATGGTATCCACTTTCAGAGATGAGAGATGCTCTTATTAGAAGGACTCATTTCTAACAAAAACTCATCGGTCGTGTCCGCTGAGTGCCTCCATATAGAGAGATTTTACTGTATTTACACAAAAAAATCAAATTAAATACTACCTTTTAAAAACCAAAAATCAGCTTCATCGATTGATTTCGGATTAAACATCGTTTCAATATCGAATTTCTCTTGTTTGATTGTTGACTAAACAACACACAAGAGATTTTTATTTATAATAAGTAATATATATATATCTACTTGTTGTTTGCTCAATGAATTAGCAACATTAATAAGTATACGAACAGCTGCTGGTGCAATATTAACAATAATATCCGAAATACGAACATTAATTTTTTGTTCTTCTGAATTTGTAAGAATTGCTAAATCAACTGTCGCTGGTTGTAAAATCTACGAAATAAGAATAATCCAAAAATTAATATCTAATATTCATTTTTTTTTACTCGATATTTAATTTTTGAATATTTTAATTCCGCATAATTTGAACTATAAATAGTTAAATTAGTTATTTCACCTATTATTTTAGTATCATTTTCATTTTGAAACACACGCATATTAAGACCTAACTATATAATGAAAAAAATAAATAAAATTTTTTATTAAATATGTATATTACTCACATTAAGTACCAGACAATTTGAAGTAGAATTATGTTGATCTTCAAGTAAGATTATTTCAGGATTTTTAACAAGAATTTTAATTTTAGTTTCAATATCAGTTTTCAATGATGATGTAATAATTTCAGTTGAAGGATCATTATAATTCACTTGATATTGTTCAGATACTTTCGAAATTTGAAGATCATTGTTAGAAATAATTGTTGATGTTAATTGATTATTGAATCTATTCGCATCATTAGTCGGAAGATTTGACATAAAAAAATCTCGTAATATCATTAAATAATCGAATTTTATACAAATATAAAGACTTTCCAATTGAATATTTACTAAATCAATAAATAGAATAATTAATATTAAAAAATTATCTATTTTCTTACATAATCGTTGAGCTAATAAATGTGTTTGATCTTTTGGTGTAAATTCTAAATTAATAATAAACATATATGCATTTGGATCAACAGTAAAATGTCTATCCATCATATGTATAACAGCATCAGTTTTATGTGTTTCTCGTAGATCATCAAATAGAAAATTTTTTACATGTGCTGTAACTTTATAACTTGAATCTGAAAATTGTCGAAAGATAACTTCAAATACTTCAATTTCTACATTGGTTAATTTTAAATTTTCATTACGTTGTACATGACGATGAATCTAAATTTAATGTAATGTTGAAATTAAATAAGAAGATAAATTTAAGAAAAACAAACCAAATTTGATTCACCAAGATAAAGTGTAAGTGCAAGTTTTTTAATTTCAGCATGAATTTTTATTTTTTCTAATAATTCACCAATTTGCCATTCTGAAAAATAAAAAAAAATAATATATATATATAAATTTTAAATAATTTTTCAAAACCTTTTTGTTTTTTAATAACAGTATTTCGTAAATTATCTTCTTCTTGTTTTTGTTTTTCTTGTCTATAACGATATTCTCCATGAATATCATTTGTTATTAATTGATCTTGAAAATTTTCTATAAAAATTTTTATTATACATGAATAATCATCTTTAGCTAATTGAAACTAAAATTACAAATAAATAAATAAATTTCATATGAATTATTAAATTATTTTTACATGAATTAAATTCCAGTTCATTTTAATAAATATATATGATAAATTTTTAACTTTTTCAGGATATAATAATCGATTAATATCTATTTGTAAATTTTCACATTCAAGTAGCATAATTTCACTTTCTATTTCATTTATATTATTAACTTTAATTCGACTAGCACGCATATGTTCAATAAGAATTTGTTGTTGTTCAATAAGTAATGTTTTTGGATTATCAAAAAATTTTGTTTGTAAAATTAATTTACCAAAATCAAGACATAATCCTTCATTTGATAAAGAATTTATTGGAAAAATAATATTTGGTGCATGAAATATAGCATTTAAACGTAATTTAAATGCTTGTTTTTGTAATTTTTGTACTCGTTCATAAACAGCATCAGCTTGATTTGAAGCTATTTCAAGTGCAGAATTTAAAATATTTAATGTATCAAAAAATTTCTATATTATCAAGAAATAATTAAAAGCGAAACAAAAAAACAACTTTATTTATGAATATTATTAATAAACATACCATCATTTGATCAATATGTTTATAGAGAAATATAATATTTGCTTTAGCAAAATTAATTTTAATATCACAATCAACATCATTAAGAGTTTTTGTATGTCGTTTAGGATATTTAAATAGAATTATGAAAATTGATAGTAATTCATTATCTCCACTTTGTTGCGAAATAATCTAAACAATATACAAGTATTTATAGAAAAATTGAAACATGATTTAAAAAAGAAAAAAATAATTAAATTTTTTAGTCGAATTCATTATAGGAATACACTTAATCTAAAAGTATGCAAGAGATCATATTCGTATTTCAGTGAATGAAAAAGTGGAGAAATTTTAAAAATATTAACAGTACAATTCTTGATATTCTTACTAGAATACTTCGATTCTGATATTAAAATAACTAAGATTAAATTGTTAATCATCTTCTCAAATACTTACCTTCTGATATCGTGCATTCAAATCAGGATCAAATATATAAAAATCTGTCAGAATTAAATTGATAGATGTTTGATTAAATGTATGGTACATATCGGCTTTAACACCTTTACAAACAAAAAATATAAGAAAAGTGAAAAATAAAATCAAACCTTGAACATAAACATCAAACATTTGATTATGTATTGTTGCAATAATTATACGAAATTCTTCTAAATCAACTTTAATTTCAACTGTATTTGCATTTGATAAATCTAATGTATAAAAAGAAATTAATTTTATTTTCATAAACAAAAAAAATTCTTACTTTTCTTTTTAATAAGTTTGCTGCTATTTGATACTGTTTGATGATCTTGAGAATTTTTTTCTAATATTTCTTTTTTATTATCATGTTCATAAAAAATATTTGTTGGCCATTTCTGCATAATATTATCTTGAAATTTCATTATAGATAATAATGCTTCTAATTGTAATGTAAGAATAAATTTATTTAAATTTATTTGAATTTTATTTTCAATTTTATTATATTTTATTGATGTAAATAATGGATTATCAGATGTTGTATGTAAAATATTAATATTAACTAATTTATTTGAATTTATTTTATTATTTTCATCTTGTGCAGAAAATAAACATAAATGATGATTATTATTTGTTATAAATTGTTCATGATATATAATTAAATTATCTAATGATGCTTGAAATTCTGTATCAAATGTTTTAATAAATGTTTTCATACATGTTGATATAAATGAAATACGAAGAAATGGATATTCTTCATCTTCTTTTTCTTCTTCAAGTAATAGATCGATCTAAATAATTGATATATGAGTGAATTAGAATTTTGTTTTTATACGATTGATGCGAAAAAATGAATGTAGATTTAACAAATTTCTGAGTAGTGTATTATTTTAAACTAAGAACAACTATCAAAAACAAGTGGATGAGTATTTTTTCAATAATTTTTGATAGGAACACGGTAGAGAGCTGTGATTTTCATTATTGGAAAGTTCATCGAACTATACGAGACAGTAGCTTTTAAACTAGATTTTCTGAAGTTATATCAATCATACTGTTTTCAAAATAACGTGTAATTCATGATGATTACGTGTGCATTGGAACCACCAACTGAAGATCTATAATACTATATATAAGACTGTAGTTCAAAACTTTACTGCTTTAGGAATTCTGGATAGTATACTCGACAATTCTAGTCTGCTTTATCAGTAATTTCTGTAATAAAACTTCCATCCATGTTAGAAATCATTGTCTTATGTGATTTAATAGATTTTCAACTGCTCTTTCTAATGGTAAAAACCTCAGCTCACTACAATATACCTATCAAAAGTTATTGAAAAAGCACTTACTTACCTTTTGTTTCAGATAGATATTAGATCCAATGATAAAATTTCCTTTAGCCTGTAAAAAAACTCAGATCATTTCGACAGTTTTACAAGAAGATTAAGTAATAGGAAAAATCTTGCAATAAATAGATTTATTCATCGCATTCTACTTAATTAAATTCTATAATTTGAAAACAACATTTTCATGTAAGTTCGCCTGATAATATCTGAATAAAAATTTCTACTCTACATCTTGAATAGCATAAAGTTATCCTACAAAATGAGTACAATGATCCTAGTTTAGAAAGTTCTCTTCTTTCTTTTCATATCATCACCATGCTATCAGTTTTACAGCATAAGGTTTTTATCATTCTACATAAATACATAAAAATATTTACTAAACAAAACAAAGAAGGTATAAAATTTAAACCAATTGTATACTTTGATAGTGCATCAACCATTGTACAAAATAGACTAGTTATATTTTCGTTTTCTTTGCAAATATCAACAAAAAATATGTCTAAAGAGTAATGGCATGTAAATAAATCATCGAACATGATCGATCAGTTTCAAGGAGTCTCTATCTTGTTTTAAATCAAAATAATAAAATTCTTTAAAAAATCTTTTGCAATTGACGAACAGATGTTTTTGAAGACTTCGATTGTTTTGATTTTAAACAAGATATAAACCCCTTGAAATTGACCAATTATCGGCATTGCATGAATACTATAACTACTAGTAAGAAAATCATGTTTTTCTTAATGTACTATAGAAGTAGAAAGAAAAAATGGAATTAAGTCTTCAGCTAAACTTGCCACCTCCATATATACGTATATAGATTATTAATAATTACTTGTGAAAGTGTAAAATCGACTTCAATTTGTGTAAATTGATCTGAAATTTGGTTAATTTTCTGATCTTCTTCAGCTACTTTTTGCAAGATTTTTTTCATTGGTGTCATAGATTCAATTGTTTCTAATGTCTGTTGAGTAGTATTATCTAAAGGTGTTGTTGTCCATAATTTAATTTCATCACTATTTATTAATGTTGATGAATAAGTTGATTGTGGAAATGAAAGTGATTGAATATGTTTAATAATTTTAAATAAACGTATATCTGAAAATCTCATATTTATAATTGGAATTTCTCCAGAAATTTTCCAACTAAAATATTTAAAAGTAAAAAATAAATCTACTTCAAAAAAAAAAGAAGAAGAACGAAACATACGCAGGAAAATTGATGTTATCTGAATAAATACATTTAAAAACATTCATATAAAGTGTTATTGGTTTAATTAAATGTAAACGAGTATTTTCTTGTTCACATGCATGTTTCCAATTTTCATCTAAATAAATAGAAAATAGTTTGATACATCTATATAGAAAAAATAAAATAATTTATTTTTAGTACGTTTATTAGCATAAAGTAATTGAAAATTTGTTAATTCTAATTGATATCGAATATAATTATCCTAATAAAAAAATAAATAATAAAAATATGGAATATTAAATAAAAGCTAGATATTTTACCATTATGTTTTCTTCATTTTTATTAATAATACTATTTTGTTGGAAAACTAAATGCCCCATATCCATACATATAACTGGACAACCACTAAAAAAAATAAAAATTTCCTAAAAAAATAACACAAAAAGATATTGAGATTTACTCATAATAAATTCCATTTTCTGGTAAAAGTAAATAAGATGATTGAAGATCAATGTAAATATCTAACACTTTTACTTTTTCTATATTATATTTCATACGTATTATAGATTGATGTTTGACATCAGTATATGTTGTATAAGCTGCTTGTTTAACTCTATAAAACAAAAATAGTAATTAGAAATGAAAAATGAATTATAAAAATTTAAATTTACCTTTGCAAATTATGTTGAGTATCTTGTGTAAAACATTCAATAAGTTTATTAATAGTAGGCTAGAATAACAAAAAAATATTTAATTATAATTTAATTTTTTTTTTAAATACAGCATTATATTTAATTTCAAGTGATTGTGATTTAACTTGCAGACGATAACCAGAATCTTTATTTAATGGATTAATTTCAAATTCAATGTCTAATAATTTAGATTGTTCTGATTGATTATTTAATGATGATGAAGATCGAATAGCTGGATGAATAAGAATAGGACGACTATTATTGGATGATTCTGATTGTTCTAAATCAGTAGCAATACCGAATAATTGAATTGAACCTAGACTAGCAAGAAATCTAAAAAAAACTTTTTTTTCAAAAAATATGATATTTTTATAAGAATTTACAAAACAGATGATGTTGCTGGACGTCGTCGAAATATTAATTCTGTATTAGGTAGAATAGCACGACTAATAATTCTAAATCTAATATAAATACTCAAATAATTTTTTCAGAAAAAATTTTCAATTATTAAATATACTGTTGATCATTTTCATTAATTTTTGACCAAATATTTAAATCGAACATAGTCAATCGAATGGTAAGATTAATATCGACATACTTTATTATAAATATGATATGAAAATATAGATAATAAATTCTCACTTACTTCTTTTGGATAAGTCAATGTTGAAGTATCTTCACCTTCATAACCGATAGCTTCATAGAATTTTTTCTTTTCATCTGATAATATTTTTTCAAGATCAAGTTCTATTAAGATAGAAGTATAAATTAATCGGCTAAATTGTGACTATAAAAATAGATATTTGCTTGTCTGGAAATTTTTGATATTTAGGATTAGTTTTCGAAAATGTGTTTGTCTAACTTCTTATCAGTAAGTTTGTTTATCATAACAGTTTATATTTCAGAACTTTTTTGAATTAAGAAAATAGTAATCTTAAATGATACTTTAAATCTAAAGTTGTATTAGGGTATAATATCGATTCTATCGCTTGATTTTGTCGTGTTCATTTACTGAAAAATAAGATATTCGCACAAGAATCTGGGTAAGGATTGAACTATAACTCGGTCATATCTATCTTTGGACCTGATACTTGTTAACCATCTAGAGTTTGTATGGAGCCTAGTTTGATGATATGGAAGCGACATATGATATTACCACTATTTTATAATGGAATAGTAGAATTAATCAAACAGCAGTTAATTTAAGTAGTATTTATTTAATTTTCTTTCGTTCTTCTCGTTTTCTATACTCAAAATGCTTGAAATTGTGTTTTACAAATGAAGCATTCACAAATATTTTTAGAAAAAATTTGTTTTAATGATGGTTACCTTGTAACAAAGCAAAGTTTTGAGATCGAAATGTTTTTATGTGCATTAGACTTTTTCAAGTGTTCATAGTATCAAGGTAAAATACTTATCGAAACATTTGACATATCTCATTATGATTTCTCTCCTCATTAGAACTAGAATGTCGACAAAATAGAATGTAGCGTTCTTTTGTACAACATCGATCTACTTCACTAGATTTCTCTAAAGTATATATTGTACTAAAATAACATTAAAATGAAATTTGCTGAGATTCAGATAAACACTATAGCTACAAATGCCAGAATTAATTTAAAAGTTTGAAAGTTTTTATAAATGAATCGCTGTTTATCGAAGCTAAATTTTTTAAAAGATAAAATTAACTATAACTAGTCGACAAGTGCATGAATCAAATTAGACGCTTTATATCGGTGTATAGTTTCGTACGAAAATATGTTTGAAATATATATATAAAAGTCAGAAGGTTTTCGCGTTCTTCCACATATATTTAAGCTTCAATTTGCGAATTCTGAACGTATTTTTGCAACACTTACGTCGATCTGAACTATTCATAAATTATCTTAATCGCAAATATCGAGTATTTGTATGCATTCAATTTGGTAGATTTCTAACCTGGATCTGTTTGATTCGATTTTTTATTCCACAAATTCGAAAACTTTTTGAAAAGATTTTTTGGTTCTTCTTGTTGCTTTTTTCTTGCCTAAAACAAATAATTTTTGTTTATGAAATAAATATTCAATAAAAATATTCAAACCTCAATTTGAATACGTCGTCGAATATATGTTAAATTAAATACATCAATTTTTTTTTCTAATTCCTAAAGATTTTACATATAATAATCTTTGATAATTAAAACAAAGAATAAAAATTTATTTTTTAAGTTTACTTCAGCACATTGTTTTTGTTCATTAGTTATTTT
>JAJEKB010005030.1:0-15441 GCA_022393335.1 Macrotrachela quadricornifera | reverse complement strand
CCTCACTTGCTATTATGCCTACTGGTCTCGCTTTCCGAGCACCCTCAATGGCTGCTTTGCCTTCCAGTAGTTAATATTTTTACATATAAATAGAACTTGTATCTATTTCATTGGGTATTTTAAATGATTGAACGAAATTAATAATTGCATATATGCGTATGTAATGCACAAATGTTGTGTTTTTTCTTCACGTGATGTGAATATTCTAAATATGTCAACTTCTATTTCATATAGTCGATTATTACAGAGACGCGTCATTGCTGTCAATATCATATATTATTTTCCATTATAATGTGATGACGAAATATACGCATATAATATATTTATATTGAATTTGAATGTAGCATGTATGATTTCTTTTATAAAACAGCTTGAATATGAATGCAAACACGTAATTCTAAAGTTAAACAACTGATATTCTAGCATTTGAGGAATGTATAATTTATTTCTTGTTGGTATTGAATCATTAACCAAATCGGCTCATATCCCTCAACTTTAAGGATATAGTTTATTTTGGGCAATGAGGTGGTTACACCAAATCCACTCATATCCCTCAACTTTAAGGATATAGTTTGTTTTGGGTAATGAGGTGGTTACACCAAATGCAGTTATATTCCTCATGTTATATGATGGATGTATTTTTTTGTTGGGGTAATGAAGTCACTATTCCTTGGTGTAATGTGTGGAATGGATGTCAATTTACTTCCGTTGACTATTTGTTAGGGTATTCTGACGTCTAGCTGCCGATACCCGGTGTAATGGTATTATGACATCTATGGAATGATCGTGGATTGCATGTTTCCAATTTTTGTCATTTCAAAAAAGGCTTATCACTGCGTAGGCTTCCAAGAATGATCGCTATAACATTCCCGATATTATACATTCAGCCTTCGTTTCGGATGGAATAGCTTGTCCCATCCCATTCCATTAGTTTCATGAGATACAACTCTTTTGAAAGAGCGTTCCATCAAATGAGAATGAACAGAATATTTCTGTGAATAATTTCATGCTATCAATCCCACTGACAAGTTTCTTTCTATGTGAAGGGATTTTTTATGGACACCGCAACTTTTTGATATAGACCTTGTTCTTATTTATTAGGACGAAACAGACAAACAAGACATAAAATTTTTTTCTATTCTCTGACGAGGGAATTTTCCTAAGTGTCACCCTCCGATTGAACTCGTTATTGGGACAATTCACTGTCGTGGTTTTCCTAACCCTCATCAGAAAAACTCATTTTCGAATTTCGACTTGAGACTTTGTATAAAGAGAGATCTCAATTCAAGTGGTTTGTTGTGATAGTTTCAGATCTATTTCTTTTTCCTATTCTAAGACACGGATTTGGTAACCTATTGTCACTTGTAAAAGCAAGCTTTATTGTTCTTATTTGTCATTAGAAGCATTCATGAGAGCTGAAACTTTTACAATTAATGACGCTATGAACTTGCGGAGGCTCCCTTGTTAGTGGTATAATCAGGGTTTCAATCTTGAGTGGGCTCGGACCCGAACTTTTTCTAAGTATATATAACAATGAAAATGAATACCATGGATTAGTGATATTTTTAAACAAAGAGAAAGAAAGATCTGATTCAGCTGAATCAGAGGAGCCGATTGAGATCTGTATATCGACCGATGGAACTCTTAATATTCACATCTGATGATTGAATGATAGAACAACAGTGTCTCCGAAAGAGCTTCGTAAATTCTGTCGATATAGAATAATGTACCAAAACACTCGTATCTCTCATTGCTTCGGGTATCGAAAATTGTTTTAGCTCTTTTTTCAAAAGTCCAATATATATATATACGTTTCTAAGATGGTTCAGCCACCGTTTGATCACTCGAATACTAACAAAATCCGTTCAAAAATCAATTTTTTGAGTGATTCCCTACTTTTATTTAAGATTGCCACTAGAGCCGTTTTTGTACGGTATATTTTTTTAGATAATCTTCTAATTTTCATGATAATACTAATCACCTATACTCACAACCTTAATAGAAATAAAATTCATGAAAAATCTTAATTTATTGAAATCACGCTTTGTTTCAAAAACTTAATAGTAAAGAGCTAATAAACATTAGGATTTCAACTTGTTAATTTACTTTTCAATTCTTAAAACTGTTAGACGAATTAAATATCCCACCGTTAGGAGGTATGCCCATCACGAACATTAGTTTCGAGATCGATTCCTTGCATCACTATTTTCCAACAGATCGAGAGAGTGATGATATGTGAACAATTTCAATGCTGTGAACTTATTATATCGGCGTGTTCAAATGACACCTTACGTAGGATTTCTCACATAATAATAAATAATCTTCAGAAATGTTTTTTAACTACTATAATTCTTCCCTAATTTTACCTAAGACATTTCTGATGCGTTCGGATGCACATTATTTGAATTCAACAAAAGATATATGTAAACAAAACTTCTTGCTAGCTTATTCATAACGGTTAAAGTATTGATAAATAACCGTTGAATATTCTGAAAATTTTTCATGTATTTTCTTACCAGTTGAAGATCGATCATCATTTGACTTGTGTTTTTGGCTAAGTACCAGGCACTTGCCACCTGTGCTCTCGTTACCAAACAGTTTGGCTTTCCTGAAATGGTATAAGATCTCAAAATATTCATTGCAGTTCTAGAAAAAACTCATAAATGATTCATATATCATTCAAAATTCTTCTTTCACACTATGTACTAATAATGAGGTAAAATCTTCAACTAACTCATGCCATTTTTGTTCGTATTTTCCCCATATATACGATTGGATAAGAGGAGAAAGATTGTAACAGAACAAATGTTCATGGGCCTTCCTTCTCAAGTTATGTGATTATTTTACTGTACTGGTCATTTATGATAAGGGATTTCTTGAAAGATCAATCTATTGAATTTCGATCTGAAATTTTGTTCACATACAAAACTTAAGAGTTAAAGTTAAAAGTCCCCGTATTTCACGTGTTACTATGGCGGGGTCGATTAGAGTGGTATAACCAGTGTTAGCTACAAGTCACAGGCACGCAACCCCGGAGTGGACAGCTTTTAACTTTGGCATTTTAATAGCCTTCCTATTGCCTTCCAATTGGGTAGCGTCTAGGTTGGGCAGGAGCGAAGATCGAACTAGCGACCAATTGGTCCGAAGTGGCGCTCATTGCCATCACGCCCCTATATAGAACTTATGATTTGTATATTAGCCTACAAGTTTCAACCAAACCAAATATTTCTTTCTTGAAATATTGAGTTTTTCATAGAAGTTGATTTTCTTAGGAAGTGTGTAGCATGCTTGCGTTTTTTTTTGAGAAAGATGGATTCTGTTAGGCCCTTTCTGGTTTCGTCATACTCTACATATGGATAAAAATGTCAACAAAAACAGCATACATGAGTTGAGGATCTTTCATTATAAATAGAGAATATAGAATTGATCAATAGATATAGTGATATCTCACACAATAAGTTTGCAAGAAAAAAAGCAACGTTTATTAATTTTATCCTAGAGAAAATCTTTGACGTTTCCGATCCAGATCCCTCACAGATCTACCAAGGATCCTGGAACGATTCCTTATTTTCACCTAAGGAAACGATGAAATCCTGAAGATAGTCTGTAGCCACGGAACTTCAAGATCCTAATAGGATCGAGAACAGGATTTAATCAGGATCCTAAAGAGCTTATCACTACATTTAAAACCAGGAATTCGGTCAGGAAACCGTCAATTCTGGAAGAAACTGGTAGACACGATATGTCAAAAATTTGCATAGAATTCAATCAAAATCTTAGAAGGACTCTAGCGGGATTTTAATAATTCTTGATGAAAAACGTCTGGTTATTCAGAACGATGATTTCTGAAGCAGTATTCCATGAATTTTCGGCGAAAACCCTCAGGAAACTCACCGTTTCCGATGGAGATCCTGCCGGAAATTCATGGAATACCGCTCCAGAAATCATCGACCTTGGTAGGTTTTATCTGAGATACTATCATATTTCTTGACAAGATTTTTTCAAGATTTTCTAGAAAGAATAGAAAGATAAATGAATACATAGAATATCTATCTGTAGACCTTCAGTTTATACATCAATCAGCGTATTTAACTGGATGCGCTATGTCATACCATACCAGTTGAACGTTTAATATCTTGATTTCTAACATTAATGTGAATTTCTCATTGAATTCTATGTCAATGATTTTCAGTTTTCTTTTACTGGTAAGATTAAAGAATAATTTATAGCTGTAGTTCGAAATTATCCATTCCGGATAACTTTCTCACAGGATCCTGAAAAAACCACTTTTGAATAGGCGCTGAATATAAATCTAACAAAGACCTTGACTGAAGCCTTGGATTTCCTAACTAAAATCCACATCATAGTTATTTTTTTAACGCATCCGAAGTACCTGTTACTCTGAGGAACTTGATCGGATTTTGACAGAATTAATTAGTTAAGATTTTGATTAATCCTTTTTCTTATTCTTGGTATGATCCTCTCTGATCCTGAATTGAACCTGACAGGATCCAGGAAATTTATGAATACAAAAGATTCTTCAATGTTGCCGCAATAGATAGACTTAGATGAATGAACTAGCAGGAATCTATAAAATCCTTTGCTAAATCCTTCAATGTTGTTATCAAGAATCTGATTGAGATCCACATTGTCTTATAAGGTTTTAAAATGTATAATCACGAAAAGATCTGGTCAAGATCTTGATTAAATATTTACAGAATTAGTTAGTTTTGTATTATGAATGATCTTGTTACAGTCTTGCTAAAATCCTGGTCTGATCTGGCTATTAACCGTGACAGTAACTTGATAAAATATTCATAGAATTCTCTTTTATAATCTTGAGACGATCCTACATAAGATCTGGAATGAATCCTGATAAGATCGTCTATTCTCAAATCAAAAAAATATCTGAGTAGTAACATGAAGAATTCCTGAACGGGATCTTGTTTCATCTGAAAAAATCTTGGAAATAAGAATTACTACGATTCAAAGCAGGAATCTAAATAAAACTTGATAAGATCCTTGCAGAAGTTCTTGAGGATTGTATAGGATCCAGAATAGGGGTGATGTTGTGAAAAAAAACGTACCTTGGCTGGACTATCAACGACCTTCGCTGTTATGCGAATGAGAACAGTGCATCGGGTTTTTTCCAAGCGATGGAACAGAAAGAAAAAAAAACTATTCCTCTTGCACATGTTTATCGGAAGGCAAACACCCTCAAGACATAAAAGACGCAGCCTTGTGCTTTATTTTTTTTAAAGGTTATATTATTATTTGATTATATGATGGAAAGAAAAACAGCTTGAATGTTTCTTGGTTTCTTTTAGGGAAAAAAACCCTGGTGAATAAATATAATTCAAAAACCACGAAATATATACGCTGGTCGCAAAAATTGTTCGTACGGTTTTGATCATAGTGACATTTTTCATTATTCTTCATTTCAAAATATTTAATTATAAAGTCATTGAATACAGAAAAGAACGAGTGACACGTTTATTGTCTATTTCTGTGGAACTTACATATGAAATATGTTATTATACCTTTAATTCGATGTAAAATGCTTCTTCTCACTTACAGACAAGCGTAAAATACAACGGCATACGCAATTGTAATATGTGACGTATGGAGAAACTTGTCAGTGCAGTCCTGTAACACCAAAATATGAAGCTGACGTATTTTATATGTGCTCAGAGATAATTTAGCATATGAATTATTATATAATGACGTACAGTATACATACAAATTGAAATAATTGCCATTGTTAGGCTCTTCTCTTGTTCTTCGTCTTGCGCCTTTTTATTCGAATGAATTCTAAGAAAAAAAAACAGCAATAATGATGTCGTTATCTCTCTCCATCTATTCGGTTCCACTCTTATATTATAAACGGATATAATCTCCTTAAACCAGAATATGTTTTTGCTGATATAACATCCATGATATGGGATTATGGTTTTTACTAGGCACCTGTATATAAGTCAAAAATATAATAACATATTTCATAAGTAAGTTCTTCCGAAATGAAGAACAACGAAAAATATTACTATCGTCAAAATCGTGCGAATAATTTTTGCGACTATTGCATATCTTTTTTTTTAGTCACCCTCTCTTTATAGTTACACTCGGAAGTACTAACAAAAAATACCATGAGTGAAATAAGCATACAGAAAAAAGCATAAAAAGCTTGTAAAATACCACATTTGGTACATAACTAAAGAAGAAAAAGAAAAAGGAACGAGAAAGAAAGAAGAAAAAAGAAGGATACTTCACAAAAGGAAAAAACGAAAGAACATTAAAAAAATCATGCAATGAATTTCACGCCGAGCTTGCAGGCGTCAAATGTTGAAGGAAGCAGCACAGAGTGAGGGTGAGATCATGCTTATGTAAAATTAGAGGGCACAAGATGCGGAAGACTGACAAATCTTTCCAACTACATATCATAAACTGATATTGACAACAAAAACTTCTAATCACGAGGTATTCCAGGTTCGTAACAGCAAACGTATTCAAATTGCTCAATTTTAAAATATATAATTATCTTTAGGGTAATCAATTGCATAAGTTTATAGAAATTGTATTCTATAATTAAGTGAATACTTCTCCATTGAATATCTTGTTGATGGTTTATAAGAATAAGTGGTTACGTTGTATAACAGGATTATGACATCACTCCAAACTGAAGATATTGAAGAAGCAGTGATTGATGCCTTTTACGCATTAGTCTGACTCTCTTTACTCGAAAAAAGGTTCAACCAGATGATCATTTTTACTTTTATGAAACGAATTTTAGTAGTATATATCATCATTGAAGACAGTACTAAACCAATTTAAAACCATTTCGAAATTTTCTTAGAAGTAAATTTTTGAGTTTTGAACAGTAATGGATATGGAGGAAATATCCAGACAAAATATACAAAACTGCATGAAAAAAAACACATCTTCGCAAGATCTCTTTTGTGAGATTTTTACCGTCTTTCATCCATCTTAATTTCCTAAACACGTTTTGAATGCTTTCAAGGGCTTTATCAAATGTTGATTTCAATGCGATCTTATTTATCCAAATGAACGCTCGATATTTGAATTATTCAACCGCTTCTAATCAAAGGTATCCATTGCGACTGAAATTTTGTTGCTGTCGCGATGGTTTTCAAAAAAAAACATTTCGAGTTTGACTATGCCGATTGTATTAGACAGGAAATATTGCTAATAATCTATTAAGTTCATTCAGTCCTGCATTGTTCGATTTATAAACACTGAAATTTCTATCAAATCTATGCACTATAATTATGTCAGACAGATAAGTAATTCTCTGCATCTCTTCGACGTAAACTGCTATTCTGTTACAAATTTTTGTTCTTCTTCTTTTAAAAACTTAATCATCGACTTAATTTCTCAACATATTGGTACATATAGGAGTACGTTGAGATCATCGAAAGATATATACTACTTTTAAATCAATATTACAAATTTTCTTTATAACTACTTTTTATTTACAGATAAAAACATTACATATTAACATTTTATCTAATTAACCCTTTCACCGCGATTCGGTTTTTCGAGAAAAATAGCTTCGATATATTGATTTTCATGTATCCGCACGCTCGACGGATGCGCTCGTTGATATTTTGAGTATGTGCAGATATTTGTTTCCCTTTCTGCTGTTGGTACCATCGCATGATGGATCTTCAAGCACATCGAACTCGATAGTTAGTCGAGTCTGTCTACAGTAACAACATAATGAAGAAGCCAAATTTTGATATTTTCTTTTACAATCTTTTCTTAGTACTATCTTTCACTCTTCATTTGCATTTGCATGAAGGGTGAGAGTGTGAGTCAATAGAGGAAAACAAAGTACAGATTTATCTGATCATTTACCAACACACTATACATCATTCAGACTACCCAAAAAGTCGTTTCAAAAGGTGGCATTTGAGATAATATTTGGAATGTCAATAGTAAATGCTTATTTGATTTACAAAGAAAATTAAGATACAAGTCGTATGATGGTGCTACAGTTTCGTGAAAGTCTCGTGCGGTCTTTACTTCGGGTGTGCCGTACAAGAATCTAAAACCTGGTCCGAGAGAACATTCAACAAGCCAAACGAAACGCAAGTTGGCGGATCACTAGCTTGAAGAAATGGAGGGATCTGCCCATGATGTCTGCAGACGCTGTGCGAGCTTCTACGAAAAAAACAGAGAACAACAATCAAGGGAAGTGAGCTATGCAGTAGCAAAGAAAATAAAAACCTTCTGTCCTGACTGTGATAAATTTTTTTGTCTTGAATGTTTTAACCAAAAGCATCATGCTATGGAATAAAGAACCAAAATAATATCAAAGACAGTGCAGATGACAGGCTATATTTAACGTCCCACCGGTGGACCACATCGCGGTGAAAGGGTTAATTTCAGTTATTTCATTGTAAAATGCTACATAAACATATTTTAATATTAATTTTAGATGAATTTTGTTGAAAGTCTACAATAAACAAAAGAGCTATTACAATTCAAACTAATAAATCTATCTCTATCGGAATATTTATGTAGCAACATGGCGATGCAACCAAATTACATTTACAATTGAGCTGTTCTGTTACACATATTCAAACTTGAGTCTCAAAAAATTTGATTAAAACGATAGAAAGTAAATCATTAATCGACTCCGATCGTATCGGAACTACTAAGAATCAGCTGATGACGTAAGTATTTGCTTTAAAACTATATTCCTTGTAGATTCAATCTGTTAAAGAATTATTTCGATTGCTTTTAATCAAACTGATCATGTTCGTGTTTTCAGTTCGAGATTCGGGTGATCAATTCCTTCTAGAACTTATTGTAGTTCTATAATTTTTCAGAAGTTCGTATTTCTTGGTTCCTCAATATTTTTGTATGACTAATAGTATGAACTTTTAATCAATGTCAAAGACACGATCAATTAAAACCGAATATATCGAAATATTTTTATCAAAAGTAAATATTGTTACTTTAAATAGCTGTGAGTCTCATATTACGTCTAGATAGAATCGATTATAAGTTAAAAATATTTCTGTATATAATTATGTAATTGTTTACTCACGTGTCCATCAACGTGAATATAATTTTGATATTTAAAATAGATTATATAATAGTAAACAGAATTGAGAATGTTTAGTTTCGCTACAATCTTATTTCATTCTATTAGTTTTTTGTCTAAATCAAGCAATCCACGACACTAATATATTAGATGCTCAATCCGCGCTTGCATCATACTGATTTACATGTACGCCATACATTGACTCACATGACAAAAAGGAAACAAACTTCTATATTACGTCGAATTCCTATCGAATACGATGAGATTTTCCGTCGATTCCGACAGAAATTCGTTGATTTTCGAAAGCTAGGATCTTCAATCTGGGTAATATTTCACTTATCATTTCCACTTTGACATTTTCCTTTCTCATATTTTCCGTTACTTTTCATTATAGTTACACTTTCTAATACGCCATTATTTTGTTGGTAAAAAATGGTAGTATATTGACTCATTAGGAAGTAATGTAGAAAAGAAAATTTTTGCGCACCATTCTTATCTGTCTGTTGTGCGTCATTATATGAAGATAATTAACCATTGAAAAATGCTATTGAGATGATGCAAACATTACATCATTCGACTTTTTAAAAGTATCAAAATAAATCGAAGGAATTTTTAATTTATTAACACATACGAATACGATATAATATTCATAAGAGAAAATCCGAGTATTGGATTCTAGATCGTTAGAAATTTATTTTAATAAACAACTATTGACAATCAAATCTTTGAGTTCAAACATATATTTAACGAGTAAATCAAATTAATCTCCAAAAGTTTATCGATTAGATTTCCATGAAATATTTTAATTTGATGCAGAAGACTAGTGTGCACGGTTGGAAAAATTATTATTCCCGGGAGGTAAGATCATCATTTCGAATAGAGTAAGTGATGAATCTTATACCAAATAAAAACGGGGATTTATTGATGCAAAACAATAGGAGTTATGAAGATCTTTCTGTATTAAACTCTCGAAAACTATAATATGTCAGTGGAGAAAAGGTATCTTCGAAGTGAAATTCAAATTAATATACGTTCCAAAATAGTTTTTTTCTTCAATATTGAATGAATAGAATCAATAATGTGTATGCTGACCGTTAGCATTCTTAACTGCACGAAGACGTGATGGATACGAACGTAAAAGTGTTTCAAATAAGTTAGTGTTTGTTTCCAGATTGATACAAATATTTGTAAGATGCAATATGAATTTGTTTTGTACGATAGCGATCATCTCCAGTTCCTGATAACATTTTCTTTCTCAACTTCATCTTTGATTATTGATCCAATATGTTCTACCACATTGAGATCAGATGAGTGAAATATTAACCAGTCCAAGATTCACCTCTATCTTTAATCACTCAGAGCAATCTCTTGCAAGTGAATATTATAAAAATTCCAATACGTATTTGATTTTTAACCATTTGACGGTACTTTTCATCCTCTTCAATATCTTTAATGCTTAAGACTCGAGTTTTATCATTATGATAATTTGGTCTAAGAACAAACCAAACCTAAAACTCATCAAATGGTGAAAGATGAAGAAAGTTCTCTTCAGTCCAATCTTCTTACCATTCACACAGCCACAAATGATTTGATAAATGAGTTTCAGAGTTTAATGGCTTTGGAATAATATGAAATAACTTCAATCTATCTCTGTGACGATAATTATTAATTGCTCTTCTACAATCTCTTTCGCCACAATAGAACAACTTTTTTCTTGTCGACTATTTGGTTGTGATAATTTGAGCATGTGACTAGCGTTTGAATAATCGGTGAAACATTGATCTTATGATTTTTCTCATCATTCTGTGACAAATCGAGTTGTGTGGTGGATTTTGTCGGTGACTCATCGTCGATTAATAAAAGTTGCATCTGTATCGCGAGCTTCACGGAAAGCGATGCATTTAATTCTATCACTCACTCTATCTTGTTCCATATCATAAGTACCGACCATTCTCAAGTAATGCAGTTCGTTGATTTATCAGAAGAACGTATTCTCTTTTGTCAGATATGTATCGATTAGAAATGGCTCTTACATACCACTTCACACACAATTTAAACTTTTCTCTTTCGTAATTTTTTCTAAGAATAAAAGCAAAACAAGTGTTTTTATTTATCTATCTCACAAGGTATGAATAGCAGAACGCGACAAGATAATAATATTCTTTCAGTTGAGACTACGCTATATAACCACCAGAACATAGTCACTTTAATTTTTTCTACAAATTTTCGCTCTTTTTTTCGTCTTTCAAGTTCTAAAAGCAAACTATAATCTTTACATTCTACAGAATTATATAAACTTCGCGAGTTTAATACACAAAGGGCTTCATAATCCTTACTATTTAGTTTCAATAAATCCCGTTATTCATGGGCTTTCGTTTGGTATAAAGTTCATCACTTACTCTATTTGAAATGAGGGTGTTACCCCCTGGAATAATATTTTTTCCAACTGTGTAGATAAATAAAACCTTCTATCGAAAAAAATCAGGCTAAAATGCGACTGTCACCTGTAAAAAAAATTAATTGATTCAGAAAGGAGAAAAATGGTACCGTTCTTTCAATGACAAAAACGTACTACGAAAAATCTATATTTGTATGCAACCTGTGTAAGCCGATATTTTAATACTTTCTCTTTTATGTTTACTTCCTATTTCTAACAATCATAAAAAAGGAAATCATACCAGAGACGCATATGTTATTGTGATTCTACTATTTTTTATTATGTCTAATAAAAACAGTTCTATTTTAAAGGCTACATAGGATACTGTATGACTGCTCCAAGTATAAAATCAAAGCAAATACTTCAAAAATACATATTAAAAAAGAAACTAAAGGATTACAGAAAAACAAAATTAAGAAGACAAGCATGACCGAAAAACATTACATTATTAAATTTATAGTATTGGGACTAGGCGTATATTTTTCTCTTTTTCTTCATGTTCTAAATTAGATTACTTTATTAAATGAGCATGGAGGATTCTATTAGATTTTTTTCTAGATCTGTTGCAGACTTTGTATCAAAATTCTCTCAGAAAATATAGATATAACATAGTTAAATTCTGCCAAAAATAAAGCAAGATTAATCATGACCTTAAGCCGATGAATTATGATTCCTTCTCTAGTCTTTTACTGATATGAAGACTTTTTTACAAAGTTCTTTTAGAATTCTATTCGAATCACATTCAAAAGAAAATATTTTCGATTCTAATTAGTATCCTATTTCATAGAAGAATTTCATAAATAATTGATCAAACATCATCAGCACTGATAATACTTGAGCAGTTAACTTACATTTCTACTTCAAAGACTTATGCAATCCTTTTATTTTGTTTTAGGAATTGATAAAACGAGCAGTTTCATAATAAATGGACAGTAAAGCAATGTGGAACTATTCATCTGATCGTAACAACAGTACCAATATTGGTCATACTAGTGAAATATATAAAATCGCTAACATTTATAACAGTGAGACTTGATTATTATTTGTTGCAACTTCAATAAATCCTCTTGTCACTATTATTTTGTATTTAGATCATGAGAAAGAAGATTATTTAAAGCAAGACATAACTGTGCTTCCACAACTATTACAACCGACTGTACAATGTTACAAGCAACTTGCCCAAACCGTTCGTACTATTGTTACTCATAACATAATAGGTAAGCTCACCATGTTTGATCGATGTTTCCAGCGTTACATCAATAATACCATGCAGCTCAAAGCTTTATCTGAGTTTATCAGAATATATCGATCAAATAATGCTGTTTATTGGTATACAAAAAACTCATTTATTTGTTCTATTGTTAATGAGGCACTCCGTTTGGGCGACATTGAACTAACTCATAAGCTGCGATTTTACATCGCTGATTTGAGTAGGCAACTTGCTGAACTTAAACGTGAACAACAGAACAGACAAACGGAACAAACAGGGACGACGATCATGTATCGTGGCCTAAGACAATCTGAGAAACACCTTGACGAATTACTCAGTTTCGTTGGCCGTTACGTCACTAACAAAAGTGTTATGTCGACAAGTCGAAAGAAGCAGATTGCACTTATGTTTGCTGCTCCCTTACATCCTCAAAGTTCTCAATCGCAAGCATTACTTCTGGAGTTGCATATTGATATGAGTTCGCCTGTAATTTATGCCGCAGATGTTTCTCATTTGAGCGAATTTCCTGAGGAGGATGAAATCCTTTTTGATATTGGTAATATATTTTACGTTGAATCACTTACATATAATCCGTCTGATGCATTGTGGCATTGTCGACTGATAAGTGATGGTAAAAAACATATAACTATTGAGGAATTATTTAATGAACATTATACGTTTTATGATGGATTCGAAAAGGCGAACGTTAAGACTAGAAGAGTAAATCGACGACGACACCTATGCGAGGAAAATTTTTATGAGTCTCTATCAAATGCACCAATATCGATGCCTTGGATAGCAACCAAACCGATTGACTTCATTCGTATACAAGGACAAAAAGCGATTATAAATTGGGAACTAGATGAATCTAAAGCATTTTATAGAGAGGGTGAACGTATGCTTGAATTCTACACTCTAAACAATTTTGATGAACTTGAGCTGACCTTTCTTTTGACTATATTTGGTTTTGCTTGTCATCTGAATGATGAAAGCAGGAAAGCTGTTCATCTGCTTGAGTCTTCACTTGCAATATGCCAACGACTATTGCCCAAAGCTCACATGCAATTCATTTTGACCTGTCGTTGTTTGGGTCTTGTCTATGCTAAGTTACATTTCTATCAAGAAGCATTAAAACTCCACTATCGTGCTCTTGCATACGATGAGAAATGTTCATCAGCTAGTCAGTGGAGTGCTTTAGTAACACGCTATAACATCGGGGTTATCTATGATTCTGCCGGTGATTATTCTCAAGCTATAAAATACCTCTCAGAAACTATAGACAACTACCAAGAATGCATGCACTGGTGGACAAATGAATTCATATCGGGTGGTCCATAATAAATGGGTAATTTAGTATTTCGAAATTTTCTCTATATGGTCTGAACCATTTTTGATACTTTTATTACCAAAAGATGCGCCGTGAAAATCTCTACAAGATTCTATAATAACAATTGATCTCAATTGTAAGTATGAAAAAGTTAACAAACAACATTGTGAGACTCTAATACATCTAACTTTCTAAAGTTTTATTCTTAACAAATTCAGATTGCTTTATTTTATTCGTTCACTTTTTGGAATATGAGTAGCGAATAACTAGCGCTTTTGTAGCGCACGAAAAGCTCCATCTTTTATGCTATAGTCAAAAAATTTATTCATATTGACATGTGTGAAGCGCCGAGTAGTTCTATCTTTTTAAAATTTTGCCAAAATACGGCTTGGATCAACAGCAACTGCAGAGCATTTAAAAAAAACGCATACGTTGATTAAAAATTTATGTTTTGCCATTATTCTAACTCTGTTTTACAGAAAAAAGAGCGCCGCATTGTACCCAAGTGTCTGAACTTAGATATGTCCTTTTTTTCAATGAAATGAGCAAGATAATCTTAACACATTCAACGCGATTCAGTTTTCTTTAAAAATTCCATTGAAATATTGATTTGTATCACGAATTTGCGTATAATAAACGCACCTAATACTCTTATCATTCTTTTCTACCAACTAGTCATCGTTCCTTCTTTGTATCAGCATACAATGAGTCATGCTTTATCTTTAAAGGAAAAATCCCTTACGCCACTTTCTTTTTTTTTTGTCATCTTATGTGTGGTGCACGTAACATAAGAGAGGGAAATTTCCAGATTTTCTCTCGTTGTTCTGCTCTCTCGATCCTTGTGCATATAGAAGCGTCCAACATTTTGAAATTATTCACATGTCGTTCGAAGAATCTGAAACAGAAGAAAGTGCTAGCTTACTCAGTGAAGTGAGCTCTTTCGATGATGATTTCGTTAGGATGGACCTAGAATTTGGAACTTCCGATGAAGAAAGTACTACTGACGAAGTAGATTCGCATGTCTGGAGTGAAATACAATCAGAATCTGATGCAGAATTCATGGAAGATTATGGACTCAACCAAGAAGTAACTTCTGTATCAGGAGATAGCACAATTCTGCCCATCGATTGCTACCGCCATTTCATCACGGACGAAATTATTGACCATATGGTTCGCAAAACTAATCGATATGCGGAGCAATACTGGCAAACACATGATATTAGCAGACGGTCAAAAAGTCGTCAATGGAAACCACCAAATGATGTAGAGATGCTCAAGTTTCTTGGAATCATTATCGAAATGAGATTAGTACAAATGCCGAAGTTGGAATACTATTGGAGTAACAGCCGGTTGTACGGATCCGAGATCATTCGAAGTGCAATGGCGAGAGATAGGTTTGA
>JAJEKB010005028.1:0-13901 GCA_022393335.1 Macrotrachela quadricornifera | reverse complement strand
CAACAAGAGTGAATAGAAGAAAAAAGAAAAAAAAAGTTTTTTTTTTTCATCACACAACAGTTTGATTTAATTCTTAATAATGAGTAATGCGCATATTTACTTTTGAAATGCATCGTTACTTTTTATTTTTTTTATATACACCGCTTTTCTATGATAAAAAGCTTTATCATGATTGTTTTTAATTATAACAAAATTCTATATCATATATTCTATCATTTACTTTAGATTCAACGTGATTAATGCCACGCATTATTGATAATCTTATTCATTTCAATAATAGAGGTGACGAGGTAAGATAAAAGAAGAATGTTTTTATTATGTTTTACATCTATAATTACACTTAATTTACATATAGAGTTCTACAACGGGTCGATGGGTAGGAGCATAATACACATCTTCTTTTTTGACACTAACTAATTATTATCTCTTTTACTACCTTTAAATATATATTAATTAATCAAATAATACTCATCAATACATATCAAGCTTGATTTTCATTGTTAAATATATAAATGAAGAGGATGTGATTGATCAAGTGTTCATATCTAATTATGAAACAAGAAAATTATGAGTATCTATTATAAGATATCAATATTGATACATGTATTTTTTTGAGAATAGCATACCTATTATTTCCTTACAAATATATTCGATTCCTGAATGTTTATTTTTCTTTGAATAGAAAATCAATTTAATTTATTTATTCCGATAGAGATAAAACACAGGTATATAAGAGTATATTTATCGAATATTTGTTATTGATGATTAGATAGAAAAATTCTTTACATTCTTGTCAATTTGAACTTTATAATTTTATCTTCTTATATATGCACATTTGCATAAAATGTGCACTTGTTAAGTCGACAGATGAAATGCGAAGAACGAGAAAAAGGACTGGAACTAGCGCCGATCAATCAAATTAGTCACACTCTTCACCCGTTTAGACCGATGAATGCACAGCTATCTGCCAAATTAGTTCGATCTGTGTCAAGTAAAAGTTTCTAGAAAGGATTTTTTTTATCTAATAACAATTATATTGTGCATTTGAGCTGAAGAAAATGATACATTTCTATCTTTCTTCGTTAATTCGAAGCCTAAAATCAGAATTTTGAATACGACACGAAAATATGCTTGATTAATTTCTTTGCTTTATTTATATATGCTTATAATTAATATTTGAATTTAAATTTAATATTTATTCTATATTTAGGGAACAACTTCATCAGCAAAGATGAGTCTTGTTAATTTACGAGAATTAGTTGAATCAGCAGCACATAAATGGTATAAAGATAATGAAAAAGATTCAACAAAAGCTAAATGGGGAAGAACATACAATTGGAAAGAACTTGTTAAAGAAATTGATTGGAGATCATTAAAGTTTGTTATTCAAATTTTTATATTTTCTATTTAAAATGATGTTCTCTATATTATATAGAGTACGTCATGATCCAGTTATTTATACAGATATTGAAACTCCTGGTACACCAAAAAATCATATATTATTTCGTTCAACATTTCTTAATGATACAAGTCGTGAACAAGAATATAATTTAAAAGCAGAACGACGTACAGTATCAACATGTTCATTTTCAATATTTGAAGGTTATACAACAGAACAGTGTTTGTCACTTGAATTAGAAGTTCCATTACCCGTATGTGTATTAGAAGCAAGTACAGGTTTTCGTAGAGAATATACACTTGAACAATCAAAAGATAAACAAATTGAAGAAGAATTAACATGGGCAGTTCAATCGAATATTAAAGTAAGTTTTTATTTATGACAGAAAATTTATCAGATATATTTCATATAAGACAAAGAAATTAATTCAAAATTTTCGAATTAAAAGAATATTTAATTGATATGATGCACAGCAGAGATAGTATGAAAAATAAAATTTATAAACTGATAAGATTAGAAAAGAACAGTGACTGACTATCGATCTCAATTGACAGTAGTTATAAATATATTTTTCGTATGAAAGTGATGTCTGTACGATGAAACTTGATAATTATTTCAGTAGTTTATTGGAATACGAAATAAGACACTTCATCAATCAAATAAGCAAGTCGTAAATCGACAATATTCAGTTTTCATGAGAGTTAATATACAGAAGCACGAGCTTCTTCGAAGTAAATTATTTCGTGATTATTTTCAGTCTATTATTAACAATACATCATTTTTATTTATTGTGTAAATATAGTGTTCACATAATAAAGGTTTCTGGCTGCTATCAATAGTAAGGCATAGAAATCTTTTTTGAAGGAATTACGTTATTCAAACTGAATAATCCGACAGGTCTGTAAGAGAAGCCATCTGGCTGAACGGCCTATTTGCGGAAAAGGTTTACTTCCTTTTAGAAAGACACTAGATTGTTTAAATAAGTTTTTAGCAAATTGATCTGAACCTTTTCCAGTATTTTACACATACAAAAATCCATAAATGGCAAGGATAATTTGAAAGGTTTTTCATTAAACTATTTATTCCTGAATAATTAAAAATTACAAATCATAAAAATATCTTTATCTTCAGTCTTGAATTATTTGAAAAAACGTGATTTATACTACAGATTAAAACATCACAATTATTGACGGTGTATCGAGAAGTTAGCCTCATAGTCGAAATTGATAGGGATTTTTCCTTACCGTATCGGTACCAATCTAAATAGTGAGAATAGAACTGGAGCGATCGATATATTTTTCGCGTCGTATTTGCTTACTCATTCTATTCAAACTAATTAATAAATTGTTTAAAATTTCTTTAATTAGATTCCTGGTATGACTCAAACAACAGCTGAATTAGTTGTTCAAGAAGATGAATATTATGGTTCATTTGAAATCAAATCATATTTTTTTGGTGAAATTCGTATTAAACTTTTCAAAGATTCGCAAGAAATTCTTAGTTTAGAATTCGGTGATCTTGAAGATTTATTTCCACGTGATAAAGGTTTTCGTAAAGATGCACGTGGAATCTATCGTATAACACGTGGTGAATGTAAAGCACGTTTTGGTATTTCACAAAAAGTTGAATTACATGCAAAATTATTACCTGGTGCAGATTTACTTCTTCGTCAATCCCCAATGCGAAGTTCATTTGATCAACAAAATGATTCACGTAAGAATAGTTTAAGAGATATTCCATCAACAACAAATCCTACTACAATTCTTCGTGGACTTGTTAATGGAACAAATATTTGAAAAAAAGATAAACTAATTCCTTATATATTAATATTTTTTTCTTTGGTTTCAGTTTTTAGTTTGTACATCATTTTACAGAAATAAAAATGTTCAAAAATATTCATTTTATTACAAACAATGGACAAAACATTACAATATAGATGAAATATTATTTCTATTAAATTATTTTACCAAGGTTGAGATTTATGTATAAACCAAATGACATATTCATCTTTAAACTAAAAGAAAAATAATAATTTTTCTTTCTAATAAGGTTGAAATATATTTACCTTTAAATAACTTTTATTGTATTCAATTGGACCACTAAAAGGTTCTCGTGATGAAAACTCATATTTTGTTTCTTTTGACTGACCTTGATTAAGTATAAATTCGAAATGAACTCGACTAAATATAGAAAATAACTGTTAATAGTAATAATAATATATAGTGACATACGTTCCATGATATGTTGCTTTAGTTATTAAACCATTTTTAGGTTTACGAGTTAATGTACGCCAATTAAGACCAGCTTTCATTCGAGGAATTTTTATTGTTATTCGAACATAATTTTTAGAAAAATCTTGATTAATGCCTAAATATGAATATGTATGAATAATTAAAAAGATACTTTTTTTCTCTTACTAGCGTTAACACGTTTTATCTGTTCAGTATTGGAATGTTCATTTTGTTCATCTTGACCAGATTCTGTTGAATAAATATTAAATACTTTAGAAAAATCAGTCATATTTTTATTTTCATAAAACTATCTAAACAATATAAAAAAGAAGATGATCAGTATAGTCGGATTGATCGCATTCTTCTTAACCAATTATATAATAGTGAGTCGCTCGAATGCAGCTAGAAAGTTAAACAAATGTAGATAAAATGTCGCTATGAACGTGTTCTTTTATGATCACAGAAAAAAATAAATGGATGAATTCGTGTTGATAATAAGTGTGAATGAGTAATAATAGAGAAAAGGAGGAGTATGAATGACAATTATTGATTAAGTCAAAAATGGATTTTGAAGGATGAGTCATAATATTTAACTTAAATAATTAAAATAGCTCGGAAAAAAGAATGAAGCCATTGGGAAATTTGAAATAGAAAATTCAATTTCGATTGAAAATGGAACAATTAGTTTTAAAAGTGTTTTTTTTTAAATTAAGATATTAATGCAGATTTATTCTTCACTGACGTATGTAAAAAATTGTTTAAAAGTTAATTTGACAAAAATTGATTCTTTTATTGAAAATATATTTTGATTATTAGCAAGAAAGTTCTTTTCTAAATGTTCATCGGTGACATCTGCATATGACGTAAAAATCTTCAAAAACAATGGCTTTGTTGACATGTAATGGATGAATCCCTAATTCGTTTAGTTCTGTTTAACGAATAGAAATATGTTATGATAAAAGAAAGATCATGTAAAGTCTTTTTTTTTGATAAGAAACAAAAGGAAAATTAACGTAAAGTAAACTCTATTACTTTCAAATATCTACAATTATTAGTTATACTATAGATAAAGTGAAGTAATATCTAACGACAAACTTGTACAAATTGTAGTCATGTTGAATTAAGTATAATATAATACACTTTTATACATTCAAATAAAGTATGTTATAAGAAATCAGTTGAAATTTGTTGAGAAGATATAAACTCGAACTTTACTCAATAGATTTATAATCTGAATTTATTGCTTTCTCTCTCTCTCTGTTTCAAGTAGCAATTGTTGAAAAGTACAAGTATCAGAGAGTCATCTTAAACAAGTGTTACTATTCTTTAAGTAACATCAAACAATACTTTACGTATATTGATAACTAGAATAGAAATTTGCGACAATTGGGCATGTCAACATATATGTAGGATTGAACTACAAAAATAACAAATTATTATAAAATATTAAATATACATAATAGTGGAATTGAATGTAATTACAATTCGTTTGGTCGTCCTTTTAATTATATGAGAATTATTGAATGCGAAGATATTAGCAGATAGTTTAAACATTTTCTATAATTCAAATATGTTTTACTTTGATAAATATTGTGATTAGATTTTATTTTATTAATTACTATGTGATACACATTATACTGTACTTATCAGATCTACGCGTCTATTTTATCTCTCCTATCTGTTATCGTTGTTTTCGAAGACAATTCAACTTTAATTGTGTGCCAATCTGATTTTATTGGTGAATCAAGTCATAAAAACCAGAGGAAAAATATTGCACTCCAAAGCATCCACAATTTTTGGAATAGAATATTTTTATAACATGACTCAATTAATGTAAAGATAACAATATTCTAGTTCGGTTTTTTTAGTCAGAGGAAGCTTATTTCAAGAAAACAGCTTTCAAAATTTATGGTCTTACGATTACCATTGAGAAAAGGATATTTTGTAAAAATAACGATGCTCTAAGAAGTTTGATCAAACTCTATAAAATATCGTGATTTTCGCAAGATATTCTTTTTCTAATAGATATCTCAAATCCATAATTTTCGAGAACTGATCTTGCAATTTAAATTTCTTGATTCCGAAAATTTCTAGTTCAGTTTTATGAAATTTAATTACTTTCTTGAAATAAACATTCTTGAACTGTAAAATTCAAAGTTCAAAATTTCGATCAATCATATGTAGAAAAGATATATGAGGAATCGACATGTGTAGAACTGAAAAAAAAGAAAATCTTAGAGATATTTTGTAATTTAATTGTAACTGAATAGTTCTTTCAAATGTCAAAGATTATTAGGGATAAGAGAGCAACTATTTTTGACAATCTTACATGATGTTGCTGTGTGCTACTCTCTGATCCTGTAGTAGAAAAAAAACTGTACATGAATGAGATTTATGTGTACCAGTTAAGGACGTGTTTAACAAATTATAGAAAAATCAATCATATGAGAAAATCAGTCAGAATAGGTTTACGATACTTGCATCTACAAAGTGCACATTTGTCTGATTTTATCGTGCAACATACTAAACTCGGCACAAAAGCATAAACGGTTATTATGAGTATTTTTCATTATGATATATAAAATGTAGGAGGTATCTAAGCATTACCCAGAATGCGAGTTAAGGTGCGAAGCCGCTTCTCGAAATCACGATATTAACGTTCTTTGATACTCTTGAATAATCACAAGCAATGTAGTATTGATGGTTTTTTTTGGTTGTTCTTGAAATTCTTCTAATATTAATTTTATAGAAGCAGTTTTATGTTAAAAATATTAAAGAACTTTATCATAGAATTCATTGAGCGTTAATTTTAACCATCTTGAAATTTATTCATGCTATTCAATTGTATTTCATATTTTTGGTGGTTGACTTCCATGGAAGTGTATTCTATGTGTTTTAGAGAATAATCGAATCATTTGTCATATTCTACAACACTGAAAAGCAGATTATTCTACACGTTTCTGGTCAACATATTTTACGAATTAATCATCAATCAATTTGGCTTTTCCCTAACTACGAAATTTTCTTACTTACTAAATACAAAGAAAATTCAAATTCTTGTCGTTGTCAATTTGTTGTAACTCCTATCTATTTGTTGTTTTTAACTTTTCTTTAATAAAATTAAATGACTTTATCTTTCTTCTTTTTCATCTATCATATTGGAAATAGCTTCTAATGTTTTATACTACATCATATATTAGAGGGCAGTACATTTCAGTGATTATTGTAGATGTCGCTCGATGAAGTTGATGATTCCAACGACCAAAATTCATTTTTAAGACCTAAAAAACTTATATTTATATTAAAGAAAATAATAAATATTACTAAAATTGTATCTATTGATAAGATAGTAGAGTCACACTTTTACCTGATATATCATCCAATTATTTATTTATTTTTGTTGGTCACTACAGTTTAGAAAATAAAAAGTTGGATAAGATCATGGCTTTTTTAAGCAATGTTCTATTCTTAACTTTTTTTACTATTGTTTCATCGAAATCAATTATTTCTGATGATCCGGTTTTTGGTCAACCAGAACAAATTCATATATCTTATGGGCGTAAATAAAATTTTTAAATAAATAGACAAATTATTATTTTATGTTAATTTAGTCGATCCATCGCTTATGATCGTTACATGGGTAACATTAAATGAAGTAAATGATTCCATAGTTGAATATGGTCAACTAGATATGTTTGATAAACGAGCGAATGGTTCTGTAAGTATTTTTCAAGATAGTGGCTCCGAAAAACGAGTTGAATATATTCATCGTGTTGTTCTTCGTGATTTAATACCTGGTCAAAAATATTGTATGAAATGAAAAGAATTTTTATTATCAATTAAATTAATATGAATTTACTTTTGTTTTAGTTTATCATTGTGGTAGTGATGAATATGGTTGGTCACCTTTGTTTTGGTTTACAGCAATGCGTAATGATTCAGATTTTGCTGTTCGTATGGCTGTTTATGGTGATATGGGAAAAGATAATGCTCAATCAATGGCACGTCTTCAAGAAGAAACTCAATTAGGTCATTTTGATCTAATTTTACATGTTGGTAAGTCATTTTATTTTGATTATTAAATTAATTTTATTATTTTTTTTTTCTATTTAAGGTGATATGGCATATGATATGAATGTTGATAATGCACGTTACGGAGATCAGTATATGAATTCAATTGAATCTATTGCTGCTTATATTCCATATATGACTTGTCCAGGAAATCATGAAAATGCTTAGTAAAATATTCTCTGATTTATTTATTTATTAGTAAAATATTGGTGTTTTTTTCTCATTAGTAATTTTTCACAATATACAGCAAAATTTAGTATGCCAGGACCAAATGATACATACGGTGGAAATGCAAATCATTTTTATAGGTAATATTTTATATAATATTAATTATGAGTTTGTTTTATATATTTTTTAAAATTAGTTTTAATGTTGGTCCAGTACATGTAATTGGTTTTTCATCTGAATTTTATTACTATCTTCAATATGGTTTTGAACAAATCATTAATCAATATAAATGGATTGAACAAGATTTAAAAGTAAAAAATATAAAATTTGAAACGATTAAGAAGATTAAGAATTTATGTTAGGAAGCTAATAAACCTGAAAATCGTGCTAAACAACCATGGATTATCACAATGGCTCATAAACCAATGTATTGCAGTAATAATAACGATGATGAATGTCTATATGCTAATGGATATATTTTTGTAAGTTGAATTTTTACAATATAATCAAAAGAAAAAAAGAGAAAAGTTTTTGAAAAATATATACTAATCTAAACATATATCAAAAGAAGATAATCTTATCGAACTTTTCAATTTTATTCTTTAATAGATTCGTCTCGGTCTTCCATTTATTCAAGAATTTGGTTTTGAAGATTTGTTTGCACGATATGGAGTGGATCTAGAATTCTGGGCACATGAACATAGTTATGAACGTTTATGGCCAGTCTACAATATGACTGTATATAATAGAATTAATTTTCTATAGTAAATCTATAACTATTAACATAGGTTCATAATGGCACGAAAGGTGCTTATATTGATCCGGATGCTCCCGTACATATTATTACTGGTTCAGCGGTCAGTAAAAAAACTAGAGAAATTTAAGTTTGAATGAAGAGATTTTTATGTAGGGTTGTAATGAACGTCATGACCCATTCGGTGTTCCACGTCCATGGACAGCATTTCAAAATAATGATTATGGTTATACACGAATGAATGTGTATAATTCTACACATTTATATTTAGAACAAGTATCAGATGATCAGGTTAATTAAATATTTTATAATTATATAAAAGAAAATAACAAATTTTTATTTTTTTACTATTCTTAGGGTGGAAAAGTAATTGATACAATGTGGTTAATTAAAACAAAACATGGTCCATATTCCTATTTTTAAAAATATTTTTTTAAATCAATTTTAATACAAATGATTAATGTCTTTCATTTTTTTAAATTTTTTTTTTTCAGATTTTATTATTTTAACATCATAAAATGACAAAAAAACGTCGTAATAATGGTCGAAGTAAACATGGACGTGGTCGTGTTCGTCCAGTAAATTGTACAAACTGTCGTCGTTTAGTACCAAAAGATAAGGCTATTAAAAAATTAATTATACGAAATATTGTTGAACAAGCTGCTGTTAAGGATATAAGTGAAGCAAGTGTTTATACAAAATATATTCTACCAAAACTTTATTATAAATTACATTATTGCGTTTCATGTGCTATTCATAGCAAGGTTGTTCGTAATCGATCGAGAGAAGCACGACGTATCCGTACACCACTTTTGTAAGAATATTTTATTAATTTTCATATGTATTAATTGATGATTTTTAGACGACCACAAGCTCGTCAACCAGGTACAACTGGTGGAGCTGGTGGACAAGGAAATGCTGGTGCAGGTGGCCATCGTGGTGGAAATAAAGAAGCTCCGCAACCGGCTGTTATTCCTGTTGCTAAAAGTAAATTTTTAGTTTATTTGAATATTAGTCATATTTTAATTATGATTTATTTTTTAGCATAAACATGTAACACCTGTTCAACGGCTTATCATCAGTAAATGTTAAAAAATCATTGAATTTACATTGCCGTTGTTGTTTTTTGTTTCCATAAAAAAAATAAAAAAAAATGAATATTTTAACGATTTGCGATGTAACAGAACAGTCAAATCGTATTAAGTTTTTGTGAATTTTATTTTTAATCAATAGTTAGTATAAGATACTTATTAAAGAAAAGTAGGATAAGGATAAGTATTAGACTTACAATTAAATACAAAAAAAAGGAACTTAGTATTTTTATCGAGGATCTCAAGTTTTTCAAGATCATTATGATAACATTTTATCAAAACATCAATAATCATTTCGAAGAACTTTTACTTTAATATGTTGATAAATTTATTGCAAGTCATTTGTTAAAATCATCTGTTTTACATTATTCAAATTTTCTAAAATATGATGATCATATAACTTGATTAAATATAGCTCTTCAGGGCGCCAAGAAAATTCTGCATAAATGCAGATTCATAATTTATGATATAAGATAATTTTTACTTCAATGAATTTTTCAATCTTCACAAGATTTTTTAACTAGATTGTCATTTTAACAAAGGTCGAGTAAAGAAAATGGCTGGTCGCACGGACCGAGAAAATCTCGAACATGATTTCGTAGGAGTTCTGTTCTCTCTATATAAATTCCCTCACAGAATAGAAGCCCACTGGGCTTCTAATTTGTTTTGAAAATTATAAGTTTGGACATGGGCTTTTATTACGACAAACTTTTTTTATACTGCAGCTAAGATTTAATTGACTTACACACACAAAAGGTCTTAAAAATTTACAGAGCGAAATTATCGAATTGTCTGACAACTTTCAGGATATCTATAATAGTTTCTTAGGAACTAAGAACTGATTATGGACGTGTCGAGTTTTGAAGGAATGTAAAAGAAACTCCTATTAGACATATATCGATGTAGTTCTGCTAGACGACTTCATCAGGATAGCTTATGCACAATTCAGATACGCAACGAGATATATTTTAATTATCACCGCAGAAATATAAAATAAACTTGTGACTGCACAATAAAGGTCTTCCACTTCTTAGAGATATGTAATTCAAATAATAAGTGTTATAATAATTGATATTATATCAACTCACACTAACTTGTTTTTAAATCTAATAAGTTGTCGAATAATTCATACTGCTCATAGGTTAGCTTTCTCAGAAGTCTTATACTTTAATCAAAAATTTTGCTCATATTGCTGCTAAGTCAATAAAAAATCCCAACATTTTGTTTGTGAGTTATATATAATCTGATAAGTAGAAGAAACGTAATAAAACAGTATTATTGCATGTCTGGCTTCTAATAGTATAAATTTGGTAGCAATAAAAAACGGCAAAAGTAAAAAAGAATATCCAAAGAAACAATATCGAAGGTGCTATTAATGCAGCTTCAGCACACCCATTCCTCAACATCGCATGAATAATCTGCAGAAGGATCCTATGTCCTGCATTTGCATATGATTAGTATATGCTAACAGTACATTAATAATACTTTCAATATTTTTCATTTCTACCAAATTTATACATATCGTAATTTCGGTATGTATGCTCTTCGCTGAAAGTCTCATCATGGAAATTAAGATTGTTGAATCAAAGTTTGTCGAAGATCTTATAAGAAATTCGGATGTTGATATTGATGATCTCTATTTCTATGATATCCATTTCGGCGATGAGGCTTATCATTCGTAATTTCCATTCAATAGTTCCTAGACAATTATGCTTTATTAATAGGTATACATAAAAATTTGTTAACATTTGAAAGACGTTCATTTGCATGTTGACAAGAAATATGCAATGTAAAGAAAATTAGACATATAAACTGACTCACAATTAAATAGCAAGAAGCAGTGGACCATGTTATCCAATTTTTAAAATTTTTTATTTTGTGTTCATTATGGATAGGGTGGGCTTCTATTCTGTAGGGGCGGGCGGTTAAGTCATATCGAGATTTTTTTTAACTTTCGAGATTCTTTCATGGATGAATTTATGTCACACAAGAAGATAACTACCGTACATGTAACATCTGAGATATCGATGGTCATTATGCGATTGAGGCATATGATCAAATATGAAAATCAATAGTTGTTGTTAATTATCATTCTCAGCATTTTTATAGCCTCTACATTGAATTGAATTTTGAAAAAGAGATTGCAGGTGAACGTTGATTGCCTTCTTACAATTTCACTAAAATTTTTTCCGATTTGAAATGATATTCAATTATGGAGAGAGAGTGACTAATGCATTAAAAAGAAGAAGAAGAAGGATTTGTCATCACAGCTAAACAAATCAAAAGTAATAAAAAGACTACTGCACTTTGCTCAGTAAACAATCGTAAATACTGACTGAAAGGTTGCGAAAATGAAATCTTAATCAAACATTTTTCGAATTGAGTAATTGTTAAAATTTCAATCAGATCGAAAGATACTTCATATACACAACAAAACATTGTTTTACATTTCAATTAAAAGTATAAATTACTTTTTTCGTACTTGAATATAAATAGAAAAACTGATGATTAAGATGGATCTTTATCAAATGTAAAAAAAATAACATTATCTAAATATTATTTTGTTCATATTAAACTCTTTTTGTACTATTCCTAGGCTATAATGATAGTCGATTAGAGCGTTGAAAGCTCTGTTATAATATTACAATTAACTATCTAACAACTGTCTTTGTTTTCATTCATGTATTACAAGGTTTCTTGAAAAATTTCAAGTACAATTACTTTCCTCCTACCATTGTCAATGAGATTATCGATTGGGTTACATTAGCTTAAAATATTGTTACTATAGATTTTAATAAAATCTACAAATATATTTTACAGTATATTGGTAATATTATTCTTACTGTTTAATAGTTCGTTTTACTTAACAAATCAATTATAAATAGTAAAACACATAACTTTCAATTGTTCATTTTGTTATAAAATAAATTTTCATGATATACTTGATTCAAAATTATATGAATATTATCTTCAATATTTATTTCTTTTTTTTTAAGTCAGAATAAAAATGACATTTTTCTTCGTAGAATAAAAAATTTATCTCGACTCAAGAGCTTTTTTTTCTGTCCTTCTCTTTTTAATCATTTTCTTCTTTCTTCAAAAGATATTCGTAGGTAGAGATAGATAAAATTGTTAAACCTTGTCTTTGAAAAGTTCAAAGTCACAAATGTTTAAATGAACTAAAGAATATAATGAAATTTATACAAATAAAAATCAAAAGAAAATTTATATTGGTTTAGATGCATGAAAAAGAAAGATTAAAACCTTAAATTTTTACAGATAGATCAATAAATGAAATATTTATTTGAATTATATGATAAAAGACTATATATGAAGAGATGATCAAGTGTTTGAAATTTTCTTTCAGAAAAGAAGAAAAGTGAGTTGAATTGGATGTATCGCTCATTTTTTCTTTCTTTTCTTCTCTTTTTTTTTGTTCTTCAGATTTTTTTTAAAGGTACTTATTCTATTTTGCATTTATTCATCTAACGAAGGATACAAGAAAAAGAAATGTATGTCACGTCTGTTTTTCATTGGTTGTCATCTCTGTAAGTTTCTAGAGAAATCTTTAAAAACGAAACGAATGTTTGTTTTATATTTCAAATAGGATAAGTAACATTTAAAGATGAATATTTTATTTGTCGATTTACAATCTTCATATTATATTTACAAAGCAATATTATTATAATTTAATATAACAGAGAGTAAGTGTGTAATAGTATAATTAAAACAAAAGCATACATTGGTAGATAAACTTACTAAACAAACAAATTGTCATGTGTTACTAATTACATTAATCTATAAAACAGTACGCAATATTTTATGACATGAACATATTAGAAAGAGGGCGTCATATATATAATATTTAGTTTTCTGTTGTTTTTTGTAACTCCTTCCATTTTATATTACTCAATGTGGTATATTCGAACTTACCGACCTTCATATTCATATATTATCCTCTTCTCAATATTACTCATAATTAGTATTTATTTAACATTTTACGATAATAAAATTTCACAACTATTTATAAATCAATTGCAACCAAATTCAATTAACAAAACCAATAAAATAAATAATGTATCAACTAATTATCTTCGTGTACGATTAGATTTAAAAACAAATACAGCAATATGTCAAATCGATGATAATTTAATTATTTATATTTTATCAACAGTAACTAATTTTGA
>JAJEKB010005023.1:0-13361 GCA_022393335.1 Macrotrachela quadricornifera | reverse complement strand
CAACATCTTTATCATCACTTGTTTATGGTAATCAACAACAACAACAAATAAATTCATCAAATATTCTTCAAACACGTTATCAAAATGAACAAGTTAATGATAAAACAAGTAACAGTTTAACATCAATTATAACTAATGGTCAACAACCATCAATAACAAATAATTCTCCAACATTAGCAAATGCTGCAAATTATAGACGAAATTTTAATGCATGTGCGAAACCACCATATAGGTATTTCTTGTTTTTTTTAAAGAAAATTTAACTTTTTCTTTTTTATTTTAGTTATATATCATTAATTACAATGGCAATACAATTATCAACAAATCGTATGTGTACTTTATCAGAAATTTATCAATTTATTATGGATTCATTTCCATATTATCGTCAAAATCAACAACGATGGCAAAATTCAATTCGTCATTCATTAAGTTTTAATGATTGTTTTGTTAAAGTACCACGTAGTCCTGATCGGTAAAAGTTATTTTTTTTTTCTTTTTGAAAAGATCTATTTTTTTATTATTTCTAGACCAGGTAAAGGTTCTTATTGGGCATTACATCAAGAAGCAACAAATATGTTTGAAAATGGTTGTTATCTTCGACGACAAAAACGTTTTAAATGTAAATTTATGTTTTGTTCTTAAATAATTTTAAATAATAATATATATATAAAAAAAAATTTATAGGTAATAAACGTATGCCACATGATCGTGATTCAAATAATAATAATCGACGTAATGGAATAAATAATAGTCTAGATAAATCAACAACATCAACAGGTAGTGGACAACGAAGTCCACTTTCATCAGCATCTGATAAATCATGTGATGAACAATTATTAATTATGCAACAACAACAGCAACAACAACAACAACAAAGATCTATGTATATGCAACATCAACAACAACAACAACAAACATTAGATTCATCAGATTCTCGTAATTTACAAATTTCGTCATCATCATCAGTAGCAGCAGCAGCAGCAGCACCAACTGTTGGTGTTAAACAACTTAAACAGGAACAGTGTGAATTTAACCAAATGTCGTTTGATCCACATACATTTCCTGGTTATTCACCATTTGCTATAAATACACTTATTATGCATCAAGGTTTTGGTGATAATCCAGCAGCATTAAATGCTTATTATGCATCACAATTACCACAAACAGCTTTTGTTCCATCATCATCATCAGATTATTATCATCATTCAAATATGTATGCATCACAACCGGCTGCTTTATGAAAATAAAAACGGGTCTTCTTTTGTATGTCGACATGTAGATATTTGACACACGTCAAACATTCCATCCTAACCTGCTCTATTGCTTGATGTTTCTTTCTATTCTCTTGCTGCATTCTTACCCTTTAAAACAATTGTTTTTCTTTTTTTTTTTTTGTTCATCGTCATTCCTATTTACAACATTATAATAAAAAGAATTCTATTTTGTATTTTTTTTTTTGGTCTTTAGATGAGAGAAATTATATGTCAATAAAGGTTAATATCTTTGACATCAAATTATTTAACAAATCATTATTTTCTCAAAAATTCAGATAAAATGTTTAGCAATGAAATTTTTTCTTTATTCATAACCTCGAACTTTAATATTAAGTTTATCAAGAATGAACTTGAATTAATTATAAAAAAAGATAGATAGAAGACATTAAATTTCAAATATGGTTGTAATTAATCAAATATTGTAACAAATAGTCTATCGAGGTAAATATTGCTTTATAAAAAATGTACTTTAATAGATGGTAATTGAAGAACAGTCAACTAATAATTATTCAATGTCACCTTGAAATTTCTTGATTGTTTTACTTGTTCAATAAATTAATCTACTAGTAATATAATCGATTTAAAATGATCTCAAAATTGATTAAATTTTTATCTTAGTGAATTCTATAAATTATCTCCAAAGATTAGACGTCTCATTTTTGAACCATTGAATGAACAATGTTGATGTATGATTTAATGTCTGCTATGAAAAATATACAGAGTATTCTAAAAATCATCAGAAAGTTTTTGATTGTAAATAACTTTCGATTGGTAGATACAGCTGTAGTCAAAATAACTTGCACAATTTGTTTTTTAATCTTAGGACGTTTTTTTCCATGGTTTGAAGCAACTATAAGTGTCATATTTTCAGGGCTGACTCTCCAATAGTTATACGATTTTATTAGCTTCTTTATAGATCGAAAAGTCTATAATATATCAATATTATACAAAGGTTTTTTCTATTATGATTTTTAATGAAAAATGATATGAAATGAGAATAAAACATTTTAAACTTGAAAAGTTAAATTAGTTACATTGGATGTTATCTTGGTAATAATATTTGAGTTTGTTAATGTTATATTTGCATTCTAAAGAAATCATTTCTAATACAAAAGAGACACAAAGGAAGTCAAATTAAACACAGGATGATCTACAATGTTTAATATAGAGAGTGAATACTTGAACCTACTAGTGGTTCATTCATAATTATTATGAAAGTATAACGTTACTGGAAAATGGAAAATTTGTGGACTTGTATCTTTCAATAGGAAAGCTATTTTATGAAAATAATGATATAGTACAAAGTTTGATAAACGACTTTCAAAGAGATCAAGAACCATGATCTACAGATAGGTTTTCTAAATTTATAGTTTTGTGTTTTGTTTAAAAGAAGCTATTTTCACAGATAATAATGTTTTATAAAGTTTTATCAAAGGTTTTCGAAATTCGCATATTTTACATTAAAATGCTCATTTTTTACACAAATGAACGATACATAAACATATTGAAAAGCAATTTTTTAAAATTTTTTTCTCTTTTCTCTAAAATTTGCGTTATACTAATGGATGATGAGGTCTTACTTTTAGAAAATCACATGTTTCTGTTTCTCAAAACATGCTTATCAAACATGAGAAGAAGACAGCCCAAATAATTATTGATATTCGCTATTATTTCTTACAATAATAGTTAACAACACTTCTTTATTATCTAAAGGGTGGCACAAGCTATTCTGTTGTGCTAATGCACTCAATAAAATTTTTATCGATTTCATAAAGAGAAAGTTTTCATTTGACTTCTTCGTTGTTAAAAGAATCGAAAATTTTATTCAATTAATCAAATATTCATGTATGAAATAATGCAGATTTTCTTATCTTAGATAAGGCATTCAGAATAACTCGTGGAAAATGCTTTAAAAAGTACATTTAAGAAGTTAACTACATTCAAATCCAAAATTTAGCCTTATTTTCGCAAATATCGTTTAGAGCATAATATAAGTAAGAAATCATTTGCATTGAAATTTCATTATTATATACCAAACGATATTTTATCTATCTGAACTATGTTCAATCACGTGGCCTGTTCTTAGTCTTAGCCATTTTCTTTCAATGAGGAATTTCATCGACATGATTTCTTCTGCTTGATCATTGTTAGCATTAGATCGAAGCCATTTTTAAACTATGCAGATCTTTACTTCTTCACTATTTCACATGGTGAAGATGCATACAATGAACACGAATACAAAATCTGTTGTGATTCCGAAAGATTTCCCCCTATGACAATTTCTTTCTCCCAGAGATTTCTTCAAAAGGTTCCTAAAAATAAAGAATTTCCTCCTTACGATGTAGCGAAGACGAGTATATTCTAAACCTCTGATAATTAATCTCACTAACGATAATATATGAAAATGTCCATGCACGCACAATAATCTATGATATCCCATGTACTTAATGACATACGAATCAAAGAAAAGGCACCATCTCGTCTTCAATTTCATGAGAAAAAACTAATATTACCTTGCATATAACTATATTGACATTCTATGACCACTTCAAACGACGACAGTCCCACAACTAAGGTGCAAAACTGTTTGAAACACTTACTCTAGGTGTATCGAACATTTGCTAATAAAAAAATCTCTATAAATCACAAGCTTCTACAAACGTGTGTTGTCAGAAGATGTTTTTATTGAGTAGATTTTGGAAGAAAATAGTTCTCTTCTAAAATACACAAAACTGACTGTTATCGATTCCGTACTTTCCGTATTTAAGGAGAAGTAAAGTGTGGTGAGTGTCTTTTGAAAAAACGAACAACATTGTACAGTACCGAATGATGCACTGTTATAGAAAATCTAGTATTTTTTGCATATCTTAATTGATTTTTGTAAGGGCATTTGTACAATAATATTGTCTTCAGTAGATCTGTTATATTCCGATGAATAAGAATCTGATTTGTGTGATATTATTGATTGCAGTTAGGTCACAAAATATCTTACGGAGAATTACTGATATGGACTAAAATAGAACTGGTAGTGCTTATGTTAGATTAACTGATATACGGCTCTTATTATTTTGACAAAAAAAGTGGCGTTCTCTGAATTCCGACGAAATATCGGGAAAGGAAAAACTCACATATATGTTTAATAATTTTTTTTATAAGAAAGCTCTATGGTGCTTTTGAGTGGAGAGAGAATGTTGCAGAAAAAATCAAGCCTTCTTTTCTCAACAAAGATAATTGTCCAAGGAACTATGATGACGTAATGAGTGTCAAACTTGAAACGTGATTTCTAGTATGTTACTATCATTTGAGGTATTGCAGTTTCCATTTATTTAATTATTCAAGCATACTGTATTCTATTGAGCCAGCTTATTCTTCGAGAAAATCCATTTCGCCCACACTGAGCTGTTCTTCAGCTTGTTCCTCGATAATTGAATGCTTGAATTTAAGTTTTAAGTTTGCGATACATGGTCAACTTATGCTTTTTACAGCACTTTTTGGGTGATCAGACTGATGTCACGTACCAAGGATAAATAGTATATGATATATAACTGTTAGAGAGCTGTTACATGGGGCACCACAAAAATTTTGCAGCTCAGCTCTTCTAGAAGTCGTAATTTGAGGACATCTATTCTATTATAATGACTAAACATAGTTAGGATTATGTGCAAAATTTGAGACTTCCACGGATTACCCATCGTTGCGTTTTTTTCATTTCTTTCGAATCACTCACATGAACAATTTCGCACTATGACTTTATATGACTGGAAAATTGGCTTAACATACAACGAAAGCCATGCCCGTTTGATGCAAACACGGGGGAACCAAGCACCTTGTCGCACCACAGTTCACCGTTGGTTTCATGAATTCCAACGGAATAACTTTAGTGCTGAAGATACTGCCCGTCCAGGTCGTCCCCGAACATCGGTCGATGAACAATAATTGAAAATGATTCTCATTCAACACACAAACAGATGGAAGACATCTTAGGTATTCATTCGCCAGCAATATATCCAAATATTCATGATTATTTGAAGCTACACAAAGTTTGTGCTCGGTAGGTGCCAGAGGTGTAGAGTCTGTTGCAGCTTCCTAGCAGTACGCATCAAAATCTCAAAATGTTCTCCAGCTGCAGAAGGCTAAGAAGTTTTGTTTTCTTACTCAACTTTCGTAAAATTTCCTCAAGAAAACCATTTTTCCCTGCAACGAGGCTACAAACTGTGGGTAGATTTTGCACCTCTGGTCACTCGCTGAACAGAATCGAAGGAGGTCAATCCTGTCGTGTATTTGACATTATAACTGGTGATGAATCTTGGTTCTATCATTATGACTCAGAAATAAAAGAGCAATCAAAAGTTTGGGCGTCAAAAATTGATCCACGTCTAACCAAAGTTCATCGCAACAAAAGTTCAGACAAAAGAATAGTAGTTGTTTTCTATATGAAATCTAGTTTAATCAAGGCGGTACCATTAGAAACTGATGTAACACTAAATGCAAGCTGATGTGTCAACACCTGTTTACCAGAAGTCTTCAAAACTGTATCAGAACGATGACTAAGGAGCGGTCTTCGAAGTCTCATACTTCATGATGATAATGCAACACCACATCAAGCTTGGATCACCAACGAACTTTAACCGAAAATCACGCAGAATTATATCCAAATGCTCTATATTCTCCAGATTTAAGTCCCTGCAACTTCTTCTTATTCTCAGAACTCAAAAATCAACTACGTGGAATTCAGTTCGATGACGACAACACAATGTTAACAGCTTTATAACAAGCCATTGACAGTCTCACAAAAGAAGACTTCCAAAACTGCTTCGAAGACTAGTTAATTCGAATGCACAAGTGTATTGATGTTGAAGGACAATACTTTGAAAAAAATACATTAGAACCAGTCTCTGAATATTTGTCGTAAGAGCTGGCTGCAAAACTTTTGTAGTACCCCATGTATTTTTATATTTGAAATATCAATGTAGTGATGAAATCATACTTTTACTTATCTATATAACTAGATTTATTGTTTGAACATCTTTAACTTAAAAATTTCTTCTTAAAATTAAACATTCAACAAATATTTTTATTAATGTAAATTGAAATAAAATAGTTTTGTTTCATATAAGTTTTTTCATCTTTTAGATTTACTAGTGAAAGGTACAATTTAGTGATGAATTTACATACATTATCATTTCTTATTTCTTTTTTTGAATATAATCTATTTAACATCTATCATTGCTACGAGATTAAACTAATCATTTTTGTCCTATTGTTTAACACAGTAATACAATTACGTATTTTATAAAAAATAAATGTAGAAAAAATTATACATCGTAAATGATATAACATCTGTGAGATAAGTTTTACAATAAACTTATACCATATAATCACTTATGCAGAATATTATTTCCAATCAGATACAATTATGTTGTCCCATCTTTTAAAAATACATATTTATAAAGCAAATCTGAACGTCATATATACTACAACACATATGTTGAATAGTGAAATAAAACTATTTGTGTTTTTCTACTCTGGATAAATAAATCATATTAATTATTGGTACTATCGAAAGACAAATACTGCTGACTTGATTAATCATCTATCCAATTTAATATCAATACAGTTAATATTTACAAATTAATTTAAACATACTCACGAATAAATAGAAAATCTAATTCTTTTCTTTTTTCCTTATTTATTTGAAATGAAGGATAAACATTCATTAATTCATTAATTGTACTAATTAGACGATAGTATATCACTCTATACTTATATGAATATATCTCTTTTCTCATTTCATCATCATTCAGGATCCTATTTAAATATCAATAACAATCAAGTCAAATCAATTCAATACAATTCAAAAGAAATTCTTTTATTCATTTTTTTCTGATTTTTTTCTTTTTAGATTTATTTCCGAAATATGTGTATCAGATTTATGTTTTAAGGTGATTATTACTTTAATACTACAGAGAAATTCTCTTAATAAGCGAAATAGAAACATGTCCCTGAAGACTTGTTATACTTGTACGTGCGCACATGTCTTTCCTTACCGATCGGTTGTGTTCATTGTGTTTCAATTATTACAGAGAGTTTTTCTGTACGCGCGCGCATGAAAGAGTGAAGAGCTTTCAGCACAATCCCTACGGGATTAAAAATATGAAACACGATGAAACTTGTTATACTGTGAATAAATGGAACCAGTACCATGCATCGTTTTTTGGAAGTACGATATACTTCTATAGTGAGTATGAATTGGAAAGAAAAGGATAGGTGTTAAAAACTTTATTGTGTCCGTTAAATAGTATAGAATATTTACAAGATAGTAATAAAAGCAATGTTTTAAAAAGAAATGAATTTGAAGGTGACCTCTAAATTAAACATGTTATATTATGTGGATGTTCATCGAAGGATCACAACTTATATTCGAGAAGCATGTATTCCAGGTGAACCACATCATGATTTGAATTTAAAATGATTTTCATGTTACATATGAGGCACGCTTTAATCATTGTTCTTACTGTTTTTTGACTCTAATAACAAGTTTACTGCAGAGTACTTGAAAATCTTACCCTTTTCTATAATAAATTTGATATATATATAGAGAGAGGTCTATTATGTTATATTTTAAATGTGCAAAGATTTTTTCTGACATGATACGATGAATAGAACTCAATCGAATTTGTACCTTTCTGTCAAAGTATTTAGTAAATAAATACTTTGATAATTCTTTAGTCTGTCGGGCACGATCTGTGATGTTACGCTTGCCTGTCGATCATGGTCTGTAGTGATCCATAATGACTTGTACTCGATGAAAGTTACGTATACATCGTTAAACATCAGCTTAAATAACGATCAGATATATTCTGAAGATAGGAATTATCAAGTTGTTGACTCACTCTTCCGACGCAACATCAAAAGCTAACAATATAAGGTGCAAAGAAGTATTGAACAGTTACAGAAATCATTTCAAAATAAGGTTGATAACGTTACAGATATGACATATTCGAAGCCATCCAAACGACCTAGACATCATAGCATAATAGGGTTCGAAAAGTTATGGGTATTATGCCTGAGATGATTTCTAAAGATCCTATATATTATATGGTTGCAAATAGCTGAAAAGTTGTCAGTACTGCGCACCAGAGAAAAAGTTTTAACTGTTATATTCGAGAACACCTCTTAGAATCACAGATGTCAAGGTCGAGAAAAGCTCGAAAACTTTTGATTATCATATCCGAGGAAGTCTCACAAAGTCATTAGATATTATAACCAAATATGGTTCAAAAAGTGGCAACAATATCACTAGTTAGTTAAGTATTAATTAAGTGTACTAATTAATTAATTCTTAATTATGTACGAGCAACATATTGTCTTAGTATGAAAATTTTTAAAACGTTTGGTTTAATAGTCCACACAGAAAAGGAGTAAAATGCATCATGGCAAACTATGAACTCTAATTTGATTGGTTCATTTTTCTATATGAAGTGAACCACATTTCTTTCGCTAGCATGTTTGAATCACTTCCTATGACCCTTAGTTAAATCTAAAAAGGAAGTGATCTTTACCTGTTTGTGTATTTTGATATAGACTATATGTATTGCATTCACTCTAGTTGATGCCATCAACAATGAAAATAGCAATTGGTACATTTGTCCAAGGTGTAGATATCGAGGCATCTAGATGCTCATCAATAACTTTATGGCTCACTACTTGATTGGATTTTGACAATTCATATTAAACAGCTCAATATTACGATCATATACTTTTGCCACAATGTAATATAATCATCTTGCTTTAAATTAAGCATGTAAAAAATATTTTGCAGCTATACACTTCGATAATAATAAATACTGTTCTCATCCATACGATAATATTAATAAGTATGTAGAACATACTTATTTACAATCGTCTATATTTAATCAGACTGCCAAAAATTTCACGATTCAAAGTAATTATTTTCGAAAGCAAGAACTCAATGGTGAGGTTACTTTTCAGCTGTCTTTGAATATTGGATAAGAAATAAATTTGCTTCACTTCTTTTGCATAAGTTGACTACATAGTAATGGTAGACATCGATTTTCAGTATATTTAAGTCGCACCACTTGTGATAAGAGAACGAATGCTATTTGTAGAAAATAATATATGTAAGAATAACTTATATTGATCATAAAAGATATACATATTAGCCTATGGTTTTTAACTTTATCATATATGGTCTTTCGAAGACCAAATTTGCAAATCGTAGAGGAAAATTTTAAACTTATTTACGCCGTATTCATATTTATAATTAGAAGAAAATTCTTTCATCGAACAACATCGACTTTATCAAGATCAAAAAGAGCAAGGGATAGTTTTGCTTGTTTTTTACGTTTTTTTGTATTTCCTATTCTTAAAAATAAACTATTTTATAAAATAATTCTTTATGTACATTTTTTTTCTGACTTGAAGAAATTGAGCAGAATTCATTTTTTTACGTGACAGATTTTCAAATAATTCTGTATCAATAGATCTGATTGTTAAACATCGTATAGTAAATATGTAACAATTCTTAATTATTCTTTTTTGGAAAAAGAAAAATTTATTTGAAATGATATTACATATTGTTTTTTCTTTTATGACATTTAATATACAACAAGTAAGTTTTAATGTTTCATTAAACAGAAGAAAAGAGTACAGAAAAATTTAAGGTGCCGAGATTTCATAAATCGAACCAAGAAAAGCATCAGCTATACGTCGAGCTTCACGCAATCCACTTAATAAAGAACCATGAACTGTTGCTGGATAATTTCGATTTGTATGTTCACCAGCAAAATATAATCGTGGAATTTTATCACCTGGATATTCAACTGGACGACTTAAGATATCATAATCATCACCTTAAAATTAAATGAAACCATATTCTATTGATTTTATTTTTATAAAAAATAAAAATTAAATTTACCTGAAGCACCAACAGCAACATATGAATAAGAACCACGTGCAAATGGATCTGATTTCCACCGAGTAACTAATGATTCTTTTGGCTAAAATAAAGAAAAACCAATGTTTAATAACTAATCGAAAATTTATAAAATATATCTTACTGAAGGAACAGTAACTGAACCAAAAATATTTCGTAGAACAACAAGTGTACGACCAATAATAACATCATCAGTTGCACATTCAACAACATTAGCAGCATCACCAGCAATTAAAGCAATGAGTACAGGTGGTTTTGTAAAACACCAAAAAAGAAATAATTCTCCACGTGATGATGTTGAAGCATTAACATGAGCAAATAAAGTATGATTTGAATCCCAAAATACTTTATCAAAACATAGAACAACCTAAATTATATTTCATATTAAAATATAACTATATATATATAGAAACGAAAAAGAAAACCGAGATATTTTACTTTATTTAAATTTCCAAAACCAAGTCGATCAATTGCTGATTGTTTTTCTTCAGGTAATGGTGGATCAAATGTAATAACATTCTCTTTTAATACACCTAATGGTACAGTAACAAGTACGGCTTCAGCTCTATACGTTTCAACCATATCATTTTTTGAATCTTCACCATTTTCAACACTGACTTCAATACCTATATAAAACAAAGCGAACATAGCTCATATCGATAATCAAAATGAAAAATAAATTCAAATAAAGCTACATGTACTCAATGATTAAAGAATCTATTATTACCATTGATTCATATCAATAATACTCATATCATCTCGTATGTAAAAGAAAAATACTACTAAGTTGAATAAATATTTTGTTTTTATTTATTGCCTAATTAAAATATAAAAAGTATTTGCATAGTAAAGCTTCTTGATTGTTATCAATTGCAAGGAATATAAACTTCTCTTTAGAAAAGAAGGAAAGTTCAGACACAGCGATCCATTTCGATACCAATGAAAGATTTACTCTAATATTTATCAAACAAAACATAAGATAGATGTAATAACAAATTCTTCTTCTGTTTATAAAGATATATTTAAGTCTTTCCTTCAAACCTATCGACAATTAATAAAATGATCATACCTGATTTATTATAAGAAATTTTTTTTACTATACGTTTAAGTCGTATATTTTGATTTTCACAGAGAGCCAATGGTAAAATAGAGTAACCGTTACGTACTACATATAAAAAAAAATAAACAATTATTTTAATATTCTTTTTATTTATTTACCAGTTAAATGACAACCAGTAAATTCATATTCATCATCTGAAAACAATAAATATTCAATACTATCGAGTTATATTAATATTCTTACCTTGATCCCAATATTTTAATGATAAACAATTTAATGGTGCTGCATTAGCAAATTCTAAATTTGCCATATGCCAATCAAGAATACGACGATCAGCTACACTTAAGTAAAGACGACTAAATATAAATAAATAATATTCAAAAAAATATATAGATCAATTTAATCAATTTGAAAACATACGGTGGTGGATTATCTTCAGCTAAGCGAATTTGTTCTTTTAATTGTTCAGCTTGTGTTTCAAGACGAGCATATTCCTATAGTATTAATAAATTATTTGAAAATCACTTCGTAGACAAAATCTTAAGACAAAGTCACGAGCGGATCAAAAGCATTGACACTCACTAAACTGTCCAGCTGCAATTTTCTAGTATTTTTTTCTGTGTTTCCAGGATCTTTTCAAGGCTCCTGATAGTGTCATTCAGGTGCAAGAGACTTATGATGATTTATTGTTGTACTATAGAATGCGGAATTTAATCCTGAATAAAATCATGCAATATCCAAAAAATTTTTAATAATTGGTTTATTTTCTGATTGTCATAGTTAGACGATCTAGAAAGTGTTCTTAAAATAGGAAAACTTTGATCAGTTTATTATGGTTCACTCGTTATTCATTATCTCGAATAATGCTTCTTTGTATTTCTATTAATGAAAATATTTAAATAAACAATACCTCTGTAGCTACGACCAAATTTTTAGCCACATCACGTATAACAAATTCTTCAAGTACATTTCCACTATCTGGTACTTGTAGAACATCAGAATATTCTTTATGTAAATTAACACATTTTGTTCGAATATCACACATCTATAATATATTAATTTATTATTTTTATTAACTAACAAAAAAAAAACAAACTTATACTTGTGTTAAAATTGTTCGAAGTGATTCTTTCATTTTTGATATTTCACGTAAATGTTGAAGATATTTTTCTCTTACAGCTTTTTCTTGTGCACGAATTAATTGTTCAAGAATATCACCTAATGAAAATGGTTGTTTTTTACCATTAACATCTTCATCAAGTACTTGAGCCAAATAAGAACATGCTTCAAGTAAACGATTAAATTCTCTTTCAACTACTTCATCTTTTGCTTTTGGTACCTAAATAATCAAGATACAATGATTTATTTTTATACTTTCAAAATTAAATCTTTTTTTTTTCTTTTTTTAATTATCTTCTCAACAAAATAAAAAACAAAAGCAAAATTGCAAGAGAAATTTAAACAACCCGAAGATATCGACGTCGATAATTAATTAATTCAACTGGTCTTAAAAATGAGTTTGCTAACTGGAAAAAGACAATACCTTCCTATCAAAAAGAACAAAAAAATCAAATTATATCATACCACATTCTGAGAACATTCATACATTGGACATTTATGTTTAACTGGTACAAGATCTAAATTTGTTTGTGTTTGTAATACAGATACTGGATTACCACCTATTTAAAATAAAAAATTATTTCATATAATAAAAAATATATAATAAACCTAATCCAGTGACTACCATAGCTCCAAGATCAGCTATAAAACCATTTTTACGAAATGTTGCTATTCGACCACCGACTCGACTCTATAAAAGAAAGGAAAATTTATATTTATATATTTTTTTTTTTGAATATATTCTTACACGTCCTTCTAAAATTATTGTCTCAAATCCGAAATATTGTAATTGTCGTGCAGCAATTATTCCAGCAATACCGGCACCAATAATAATAATACGTGATTTATCTTTTTTACCTAAAAAAACAAATAAATTGTCTTGATATAATCAAAAAAAGTTTTCGATTTAAAATTTACTTCCAAGTGGACTTGTTAATCGTTTAAAAACTCC
>JAJEKB010005014.1:0-27776 GCA_022393335.1 Macrotrachela quadricornifera | reverse complement strand
AAGATATTTATTGTATTATAAATAAATATGTACTATATACGTACATTATAGAATGTCTATGTCTGTCTGATAAAAAGTATCTTGTCCTCTGATTATGAGTTTTTGAAAATATAAGAATCCGTGTAGGGTTCATTTCGCCAAAATCTAGAACTTTCCATGAAAATTACAAAATTATAGGATCTTTTTCGCGTTGGTTTTAGTAAAATCTTTGATATTAATCACTTTTTTAGGTGAAGTTTTTCCTAAGAGCGTTACTATAAACGGATAAATACTGATTATCTTGCTTATCTTACGTTTTTCCATTAAAATATAAAGAATTAAGCCGAGTATTATCATCAAGTTCGATTATACCTAATATGTTACACGGTGGCGTAGCCAGGGGCTGACAAATCGGCAATTGCTCAATGAATTTGAAGGTTTGCCCATTGAAATTTTACTGCTTAAAATTGTTTATTTATTTTTTAAATAGATAGTAATTGTATCTTTTTCCTTCGCCTGAATCATATAAGCACACTTTGCATGTTCTTTATGACGAATTAAGAAAAGAAGAAGCAAGTCCCTTCTGATATTTTAACTTATACATGCGTTTTTCTTACTCGTCCATGTACATGTGTATACCTTTATAATACGTTCGCTTGACTATCTTTTCATTTTCAAAACGAATTTGCAACAGCATTGTCTGAATGAACGGCTTCTGCTGAAAGAAGTTTTAGTTAATAATCGAGGATTAAAACCTATTGTCGCTCTATAATAGAATAAAATAAACTAAACGAACTTGCCGATACATACATTTATAAAGATCTCGATATAAATTCATATAAAATACTGAAATTATATACATAAATCCATCATCGTCGTCTTAATTTTGATGTTTGAATTTTAAATATAAATATAGTACACAGAGACATTAAAAATAGAATAAAAAACATCTGCCTTATGGTTAAGATCTGAGTTTGATACATATTTGATAAAAATAACTTCACTTCACTTTTTTTACGTTATCAGTACTTCGTTTTAGGGCGACGCGACCGAAAGCGTTGTGGAAGGCCGCCCCAACCTGCTTTTAGGAAAATTTACTAAATTATTCCGACTTCTGAAAAAATTTACGGCAAATTTTCTTTGATTTTAACAGAAAATTTCTTCAGTTTTTGACTAATTTCGGGAAATTTTTTTTTCAGATATCCACTATTTTTGGAAAGATTTTCTCAACTTTGCTTCGATTTTGGGTCAAAACTATTGGTTTCTTCAAATGCAACGGAAAATTATACTAACTGTTTGAGTTTGGAGAAAGTTCTGAAGTTTTCTTCAAATTTCGGCAGACAATTGTTTATATTGTCTTTTTTTGAGAAATTTTGTCTCATCCTTTGTCAGTTCTGATAAGAATTAGTCTTAAACTTCTCTAATCTGTGACAAAATTTCGTCTACGCCACGCTACAATACTAATTATATGAGCTTCATTATACTTGTTGATAATGAATGAATGTGGAAATAGTTTCAAAGTATTGTTAAAATAAAAGTACTACTCCTGTAATTTATACAATGACTAAAGACCCTAGTGTAATTAAAATTCGTACTGCCTTCGACGGTAAAATGTGTTTATATATTTTTGTAAAATTTGACACGAGCTTGAGAGCTTCTACTGTGATTCAATAGCGATCATCTTATTTAAAAGTTGCTGTGAATGTAGCCACCTTCCCTGTCGTAGAACATCTACAAGCGTTTCTATTAAAAACTCGATAAGTCATCAAGTTTTTAAAAGTCAGCACTGATATTCGTTGTGCAGAAAACAATTTTGTGTTTATCTTTTATGTAAAATTCTGTTTGAAAACGATAAAAGTTTCCTTTATTTTCCACTAAATAAAAAAATTCACATGATATTGGCCTCATTTTGACTAATGCAGAGGGATATTGAGTTTGGCTCACAATTCCATCTTTGAAAATACTCTCCTCCTGCTTTGACGTCTTTACGCTACCTCTAGCTATGCTGAGCCAAGAAATTTTTCGTCTATTAATGGAAACTTTGCCCATTTTACCCATTGATCTAAAAATCCTGGATACGTCACTGAATACTATATCCGACCAAATGAAAAAAAACTTCAACGTATTACAATCCAAGTGTTCTATAAACTATCGTCCTCATCAAATATTTATCAATAAGACTGTAATTCGCTATTTAGTATTAAAATACTTTAATTCACTCCCTAAATTTCAACATGTGCTATTTTCTATTTGAGATTTTAGTATTAAGCATAAATTTTCTTTAAAAAATATTTTAGTAGTACTTGCAACTTAATAAGATAAATCCGTACCAGTTTAAACATTTGCTCAATGTTCTATTAACTTTGACCTCCGTAGTTAAACTAACCGCATGCAGCTATTTCAATTATAATTTGTTCGAATCTGTTAGAGCTCCGAAACTTTTGAAAAAAAACAATGAAAAAGCTTTATACCGAGTGATAATATTCGTCTTTAACAAGTGACAAATCTAGATTGTGGTAGTTATTTGTTTAAACTTACCCTCATCCCTCAAGACACAAAAAATACTCCTCTGCGTTTCCCCGATAAATTTTTTCTGCCTATTTGTACGTTTTTTTTGTAAAAGTTTTTTCTTTCGCCTATCATTTATAGTGACTGATTGAGAATTGGTAAAAGTATACACTGGTATTCAAACACATAGTTTTATTGAAATGGATATTTCTTCGTGAATATTAGCGTGGATGATATCGTGACTAACTAAAATAAGTACGAATTGTCTATGCATAGACTAAAACTATGGTAAATAATTTTTTTATCTGTCAAAATAGCACAAACAACAATAACTACAAGAATGACAAGTACCATGAAAGCAACGCTTTAAGAGCTACTTCTGAGCAATTCAATAGGTACGACGTCGCAGCCACCAAGAACCATGGCATTAGCTGTAACATAGCCGACAGGGGCAGGCTTGACAGTAACACGTAAGTTTTTTTATTTTAAATATTTTCACGTAATTATAGTATACCACTGGATTTTAATCCACAAACTCATTCATTATACAATTCTATTATTTTAGAGAAATAAAATGTCAATTCGGAAACCTCATCTATGGTAAAGAGTAGAAACATGTTCGAAGCTACGCTGTTCGCACACTATTCTATAGCCGCGGAATATTTGATGATAATCAGATGAAACTGACGTTGATTGTAGGGATACCGTATGTCCAACGTATGAAGCTAACAAACGTTTCAAGGCTAGTTACGATTGCATAAGTGATGTATGCAGAAACAATATATGTACTGGTGGATATTGAATCAGCAATACAGGAGAGGATCCTTGATCGTAACATCTGCTTATATGAGAACAGAATAGAAATGAAAACGAGACTAACATTGATTCAGATGACATAGAGCGTTCAAAAATCTCTATATATGTTTATTCTTTTGAGTTATTATTCCATGATAATATGCTACTGCTGATTTTTTAATGTCACAGTATTTATTCTATTGATTAGTAGAAATATTCAGTTAGTTTTTGATCTATTTATTTATTTATTTAAGCTGCATGTATTCCTGAATGTAAGAATGATGGAACGTGCAATAGTCAGAGTAACTGTAGATGTCCAACTCGCTTCATAGATCCAACTTATGAAGTTCGTATGTATTAACTTCCTTTGATTTTTCTACGGTTTTCGATAATATTTTTTTTTTCCTAAAAGAATCTGTTTGTTTATGTTCTACTGAGGATAGACTCATTACAAATCCAATTTTATTGAATACATTTGAAAACGCCTCTAACCAGTACTTTACTAAACACCGAATTATTCTTATTTCAGTACAACATACACCCAACAAAATCAGCCTACTACAAATGGCGACTGCTTCAATTTTCTCAATTCGATTCATGATGATTCTTTTGGTAGATGGCATATTAGTGCAATAGATCATACAGGAGATGCAGGCGGATACATGATGTCAGTTAATGCCGACTATACGCCAGATCAATTTTACAATGGTATAGTTAATAATTTATGTATTGGTCAGCAGTATGAATTTTCTGTTTACTTGGCTAATATCAACAAATCAAGTACAGCAATTAAATCCAATGTTTTATTTCAAGTTCGATCGGCCAGTAGCAATGAGTTACTGGCACAATCTTATTCAGGCTATATACCGGAATATTATAATTTAACTTGGCAAAAATATCATCTCTCGTTTATACCATCAAGTAGTTCAGTCACTTTATTGATGATATCAAATATACCTAGCGGAATAGGAAATGATGTAGTCATTGATGGTATGGCACTGCGTGTCTAGTCTCAGGCAGCATCTCGTTTGTGCCCACCAAAATAGTAGAGTAGCAGATTTATGAACATGATAGTATTCCTATCGCTTTCGTTTCAATCATACATTTCCATTATTTTTCTTCTAGTTACTATTCTAGCTTTTTTCATTCGTCTTTTATTCGTATGTAAGTATGTGTTTTTTCTAAGTTCCTTCCAATGAGATTACATGATATGATTATTTTATCTGAAATAAAAAATGATTTTATATACTCAATCAAAAATAATGAAACAAACTTCGTTCCTAAGGACAATAACAGTGTCAAAATTTTATTCAAAGTAAAAGATGCATAGATGATTTACATTAAAATTATATTTTTTCAATGATTTTCTTCAGTTTAACTCCTATTCTCTAACAAAGCTAATCTCTTTTCATTATATTCTTGATTTCGAAGACATTGATCTTCCCATTGTTTAATCGTTGATTTATCAAGACGACATTCGTCTCCTCTTTGGATATCTCCAGCTTCTTCTCCACTGCTATGTTTTCCTTTTTTACATCCACCTGCACTAGAACCTGCCGTTAGTGTCGCATCACAACATATCCATTTGAATTTATTTTTCTGTCGTTCAAACTGTTGCTGTTGATTCACATTGTTGATGGTATCGTATTCCAGTTTGGTTAGTTCATATATGGCTTTACTCAACGTATATATGGTAAGGTTAGGTACTGAATTATCAACGATGAATCCATCATGATGAACACAACTACCTACAAAAATTAAACTGATAAACGAAATGACAAAAAATGTTCTTTCTTACCCATTCTATTTTCATTCTCAATATAAAAATCTTTACATTTGACACATTTGAGTACATCTTCTGCTTTATGTCGTTCGATTTCAAGTTCTTCTTCTTCATGTCGAGTTCGTGCAAATTGAACATCAGCTGTAAACTGTCTTAAAAGAAAAGGCTCTCGAATAACAGCAATTGCCCATTTTTCGACTGTTTGTTGTTGTTTATTACTTTGATCTTGTTCTTGTTGTTGTTGTTCAACGACAGCTTCGCGAAATCTTGCTCGAACATATGTATATACACTTTGATTAACAACAGCCGAACTAGTAGATCGACCCATCGAGGAATCTGATTCTGATTTATTGACACCAATAAGTGCATCTAGATCGTAAATGATCATTGAACGAGGATAAGCGACGCATTCATCATAACGTTCCTTCAATGTTTCAAATACTTTTTTCTCGTCATATGCTCCTTGAGATGCAAGTAAATTGAGATCAATTAATTGAATCAGTTGGACATTTCGATCTTTTCCATATACAGTTAATCGTTCGAGAATACTTTGTGTACTTGTCTCATTCTTATCAAGTTTATATTTGATTACATCTATACGATCATCATTTCTAATAACTTCGATCCGTACACTACCATCGTGAAGGTCGATAATAATTCGTCCTGTGTATGTGTAGCGTGTTAAATGATTTAGACGAATTCTTGATCCATGCATGAAATTTCGTAACATAAGTCGAGGTAATGTTTCATTGCCAAGAAGAATTTGATATTGCTGTGCAGTACGATCGGCGATGGTTAATGCTTCAGAATACTTCACGTGAAACTGTGGTTGTATCCGTTGAACAGCCATACAACGAACAGTAATAGCTCGAGTAAATGCTCTTAAAAACAGATAATATTATATTCAGTGCAACAAAGTAATACCAAAAATTTATTTAGATAACTCATCTTACTTGCATGCTGCACCACTAAAATTGGTTGTCGCGATAGCCAATTGATCGATAAGGTTTGGCTCAAGAGCCCATACGGGTATTTGCGCCAAAATTTTTGTACGTGCTTGAGATGATGGTCGACCAACAAAGAATTTTCCAGACATACGTCGTAGAAAAGCTTCATCCATCATATGTAAACGATTTGTAGCACAGAAGATCATGAGATTAGGTACATCTTTGATACCATCAATCAATGAGAGAAGAACACTGATCTTATCGACTTTTCCTTCACTCGAATCTTCATCACGTTTCGGTGCAAGAGAATCAATTTCATCAATTGATAAACAGCACATGGCATAGGGTATACGATGACATCGGGAAGCCAATGCAATTATGACTCGTTCTGATTCACCAACTAAAGGACGATTAAGTTCCCCCGCAGCTAAAGGTGGACCAACCATTGCAATACCTAATTTTGTGCTCAATTTACTCATTATTTCTGATTTGCCTGTCCCTAAATGAAATAAATTTTATATAATAAAAATTTGAACGAAAGTATCTCTACCAGGAGGTCCATACATAATGAATCCACGAGCAGGTTTTACGAGTCCTTTGTCAACTGGACGTTGTGGTTGACTTAATTCAGTTTGAATATTATGTTTCTGGTTGTTGAGTTCATCGATCTGTTTTTCATAGTCTGAAACACGAGTTATCTGTTGTTGCAATTCATTTTTGATTTCTGTTAATTGTTGTTCAAGTTGCATTCGATTCGTTTGCCATTGTCGATCAAGTTGCGTCAATTCTTTCGCACGCGCACTTGATGTTGTTTCTGTGTGCACCTGTGATCGATCGTTCATATAGACAGTATATGCTTCTTTAATTGTTCGTTCCATATTAGTTTGTTGTTCGTCAAAATGCCATCTATGTGTTATCGCTTGACGACATAACTCTTCCAAGCTTTGAACTTTTGCGTTTAGAACTTCTACTTCATTCTGTCGCGCTTGTCGATTGATACAAGATCGTTTCTTCTTTAGTTCTTCTTCAGATATTGTCAGAGGTAAAAAGAACTCCTTCATATTAGGGAAAAGTCCATCATCTGCATAACCTTCTTCAAGTATCTCTTCAAACGACGCATCGATACAAGCCGTCTCTAGTTTAGGTGGAGCAGTGAAACTCTGAAATGTTGGTTCAAAACGAAGTGTATGAAAGATGAAAAGTTTGATTAAGTGAAGATTAGCAAATAGTTCAGACCGAGACTCTTTGGGTGATGTATCTAGAAATGAAACTTCAGTAAGAAAATTTCTTATCAATACAAGTACCTATTGATGTCAGACATTCTTGATTAGGTGAACTTCTTTCAAACGAACGTCGTCGATCATCAGCCGCACTCTCTTTTTCTCGATCAACTGCTGTTTTTAATATTTTCTTTGCATTTACTGATAATTTCTTAATATTATCCCATTCATTTTGTTTTAAATTGGATAAATGAGCAAATGAAAGGATATCTTCCACTTTCAAGGCCTTAAGCCAACTATCGGCTTCCGTATTATCTTCTTTGTCACAAATATCACGAACAAATTGTTGAAGAGAATTTGTACGTGGAGAATCGAGAATAGAGGAAGCTGTAGTTTCATCGATCTGTTGAGCACCACAAAAGATTAATTGGCAGTGAATGCGAGCATCATTGGCTAGGGTCCAACAAGGCGGAAAAATATTTTCAAGATGAGGTCGAAGTTCCATTTCAAATAGACCTCGAAAGTGATCGTACGACCACGTACTAAAATCGTCGGTAATGGTGACAGGTTCGACGAGACGAAGGCGTGCTGATTGTCGCTGTTGAATTGTGCCTAATGAGTTGACCTGTTCGTGAATAAACAAAGCTAGAAAAGATCCAGGATGAAGACGAAATTTTTCATTACGACATGGTGACCAAGTATCATAAGTACTACACCTACATTAAAAATAAGAAAGAATCAAGATATTGGTTAATGGTCTTCAAAGTAAATAATTAAATTTCAAGAATAATTTGTCCTATTACTACATAAAATAATCTTCTAACCTGTGTGTATCGTTTTGTGTGACAACTTGTAAGAGAAACGTTTGTAAAAAATCATCCACATATTTTCCTTGTTGTTTAACCATAACTACACAATCGATTTCTGTCAAAATTTTTGGTATATTATTCATGTTTGATTGTTCTATCGTTGGTACAGACGTAGGAGGAGGAGGTGAAGAAGAAAATGATATCTGTTGTACTGGACCTTGAATTTTTAACTCAACAAATAAGAATGTTTGTTCTTCATCTTCATATTTGACACATTCTTTTAGTATTTCTTTATATTCATTCAAATCAGTTTGTATACTGAGTTGTTCAGCAGCATCGACTAGTGATGTTTCATCGATGTCATGTCCATCAAATCGATCAATCCTTGATAATGTTCGATAACGATCACGAAACGTTTTTATATTCTCTTCGTTGAGAGAACTATCCGTCTTAAAATACTTATCTGGTGTGTTCGCTGAAATATTCGTAGCCATTCTGTAAAAAGAATAAAACCTAATTCATTTTCAATTATACCAACTCTTTATATAATACTTTCGATCCTACAGTAGACAAACAGGGTTTTTTTTTCTTTTATAGTTTGGAATTCTAAAACGAAATGATATATTTGTTCTTTCGCTTTTGTAGGATTACAGTCGGTAATTACCCACCAACAAACGAAATTATAAATATTCCTTTTTGTACGTGTTCTCTGCTAATCGAATGGGATTTTTTTGTTCTCTTTCATTCCTTTTACCGTCACTTAAGTGAGATAAGGCGATGACAGATTACTATTTTTAAGTAATGTGAGAGAATTTATTGACGAGTATAAAATTTCACTTGCGGCATCATTGTAAAATTCAAATGGTTTTTCCAACATCGTGATATTTTATATGATGATGAATTTATTGCGAAGCATATTTGAATTTTCATTTTTCTTCTTCTCTCAATACGATACATTTTATTTCAGACTAAATTATTTAGATTTCTTATCCAACATGGTTTCGAATATAACTGATGAAGATGAAGCACATCTTGAAATGCTGAAACTGATCGATGAATTGCAGCGTTTAGAGAGTGAAAGAGAAGTTGTTAAGAACGAGTTACAAGATGTTGAAGCACGTATTGGAAAACTTAATAAAGAATCAAAAGAACATGAAGAAGAAATTCATCGATTAGATGAACAATTAAAAAATCTCAATAACGAGTTAGAAAAACTCGATTATGAGCTTGACGATTTACGTGATCAACAAACTCGTTTAAAACAACAACGTCATGAACAAAAACTGGAATATGATCGTCTTCAAGACAAACTCAATCAAGAAACAGAACGTCTTGATAAACTTCAACAGCAAATGAGAGAACTTGCAGATGAAAAGCATGATCTTGAAGAAAAACGTGCACGATTCGAACAAAGTCGACAACAACTTGAACAAGACATACATCGGATCGAAGGACAAATTACTCTATTAGAACAACAACTACAAGATTTAAACACTCGACTTCGACAATCGACTCAAGAAATACGTCGTGTAGAAGCGGAAATTGATCGTATTGAGAATGAAATTAAAGATCTACAAAATCAAACTAAACATTTTGAACATCAAAAAAATCAGATTGAAAAACGTATTCGGGAAAATGAGTTAAAACATGATGCGAATGAAGCTGAACAAATGAAGATTGAAGATATGAAACGGCGTATAAATCATTTAATTAACATAAAGAAAAATCGTCTTGATGAATTCAACAAAGAACAAGCGAAATTAGAAGCAGAAAAATGTGAAGCACAACAAAACAAAGATTGTACTAAAAAAGAATTGGAAGCGGCCCAATCTCAATTGAATCAGTGTGAAACAAAAATCAATCAGCTTCAAGAAGAATTAACTAAACTTTTAGAAGCAATAAGACAAACTGAAAAGGAAATTCAACAGATAAATCGAGAGAAAAATCAATTACAGTAAGTTATTAGTAAAGTGCTATTCTATTGAATTGTAACTTTATATTTATTGTAGAGGTCAAGTAAAAGCACAAATGAAACAACGCGCTGATGTTGATAAAAAAAGATTGGATACACTAACGAAGCTTAATAGAAAAACAAATGAATTACAACTAGCTGAACAACAACGAAAAACACATGAACAAAACGTGTATCATTTGGAAAATGAACTAAAGACGCTACAGGATAATCTTCAGATATTAGTTGAGCAATGTAATAAATGTGCTGAAGAGCTTGAACAAGAGCGTACGAAACAAAAGAAACTCAAACAAGAATTAAAATCAGAAGAAGATAAACAACGACAAGCTGAGCGAGCACATCAACAGCAAGAACAGCAGATGAGAATGGATGATGCAGCCTTACGACAAGCCGAAAGTAAAGAAGCAGCCGCACGAACAGCTGAACAACAAGCCAAAGTTGAATTAGCAACAGCGCAAATCAATTTAGCCAACGCTCAAGCCGAGTTAGATAGTGCTAAAGCAGTGGCTGCTGCTGCTGCAACTGATTCAGTTGGGTCTGCTGTAATAGCAACAAGACTGTCATTAGCTCAAGCAAAGTTTGCTGAATGTCAATCACAAGTGGAAAAACGTATAACTTATCATAATGTAAAATCAGGTGAATATATTGCAGCTTGTAGGCATACCGAGCAATGTCGTGCTACATTTCAACAAGCTCGTACAACACTCGAACAGCGAAAAACAGAACTCGACGCTCAGAAACAACAAGTCATCACAAAAGAAGGAGCAGTAGAACAACAGAAAATAGTAGTGAAAAGTACAGACGGTAAACTCCATAAACTAAAACAAGATTGTACTCAAGAACAAAAGAAAGTCAAGCAGAAGAAATCAGCAATTAAAAATGAAAAGTCACAAGTTGAAAAACAGAATAATATATATGAGACATTGAAGATAGATATCAGTCGACTTGATGCAGCAGTTAAAAATTTAGAACAATATGTTGAAAAACTTGATCAACAAATAGATGAATCGCAAGATGCATTGAAACTAAATGAGAAGCACTTACATAATAAACAATCTCAACTTGATCAACACACACAACAGGAAGCAGCAAAAACGAAAGAACGTGATCAGACAATTGCTGAAAAGAATAAACAAACAGCAATTATACGAGAAAAACAGAATGAAGTTACACGTATTGAGAATTATTTACAAAATGTACAAACAAATCTCAACATTTTAAACCAATCAGTTTTTGACCTTGAAAGAGATTTAGCTGATCAAGATGACAAGTTGAAAGACGCACAAAATGCAATGCAAAAACTTGAAAATGAACATTCGAAACTCGAAACTAGTTTAAAAGAATTCACTCTTGAAATACAACAAACAGAACGAAGCATTAAAACACTGACACATGATATAGCAAAACATCATACGGATTTAAATGAGAAACAATTTGCAAAAGGAGGTCTTCAAGTAGAAATAAATGGAAAAAACTCAGAATTATTATCAAAACAAAAACAAAAACTAGCACAAGAATCTCAATTACGTTCTATTGAAAATCAAGTATTAGCTAATAAACAATCGGTCAAAAACGTCGAACAACAAATGTATAATACACAACAACAGATTGAACGGCAAACAATCTTACAACAGGAAACAAAACATCTTTATGATGAAGCTAAAGTACAATTGCAGAATACCGAACATAATGTTAATCGACTTAATGAAGAATTAAATGAGAAACAAACGGCACGTGATAGAAAAAAGAGGAATATAGACATTTTAAAGATTCAAGCCGAGCAAAGACGAACATCTCAACGAGCAGTTGGTGATGAATTATTACAACTTTCATCTTCACTTATATCTCGTCGAGCAAAAATAGCTCGAACAGAAATTAATATTTATCATGCGAATAAACGTGTTGAAGCACATCAAACCAAACAAGTGTCTCAAACGATTAATGTCACAAATAAGCAGGAACATATTGAAACATGTGATGAAGAAGAAGATCACGAACTTGTGATCAATACTCAAAAACTTCATGTTTAATATCGAGTTTTTTTAAATATTTGTGATATGTCTTTCATTTTTTATCCTAGTTTTCAGTTGGTATTTTGAGCTATGTTCAGATTTCCGAGAAAAGGAAATTTTCGAATATACCAAATTTTCCATTGTACTAATAAAAGGCATAACTGCATGTAAAAAGAAATTTTCCGCAAATTTCTACACTTACCATTAAACAAAAGAAATTACACAGAATATCACAAGATAAATTATGGATATTTCCTAGTAATCACCATAATTTCGAGGAAATTCCGAAGTTACTAAAAACTGCTGCATCTTTTTTAGTAAGGTTCATTAAATCTATTATATATATATACACAAAATTATAGAAATTTCTGAAGAATTGTTTTTGGACGTTAATCGTGTATGCTGTATTTCATTGCGATATTTACGGTAATTTTCGGTATTTACTGAAATTTGCATTTTATATAGGTAAAATTTCCGAAATTTAAACTTTTAGTAAGGAAATTTCCTTTTTGGAAATCTGCTCACTGCTGCAAGTTAGCGACCAAAAAGCCATATTTTCATTTTATAGGTTTTATTAATCGTGAGGTTCGTGTGCCTTCTTTGTTGTGTTCTTTCCAATAGGCAAACATCTTTCAAAGAAAATGTTGCCAGTGTGGGTTTTTTTCTTTCTGAAGAAACCCAGTGAATATACGATTTCTTCCGTCCTCCGTTTTTATTTAACGTGTGCGTGCATATTACAGAACTTCACTTTTTATTTTTCTTCTGTTTCTTTCAAAACATTGTTGTGAAATCTACTACCTTGTACGAGAAAAGCAAACGATGGCATCCACTGATGATGACGAGAAATTCAAATCTCTTTTGGATGAAATTATTCACACCATTAACGTAGAATGTGGTCTAATTGCACGGCAAATCTCAACAAAAAATAATTCAGACAACGATGCCAATTTGAATGTCGATATTGATACGATCTCATGCGATCGTCATGAGGAAAAGTGGATGGCAGAATTAACAAAGAAAATTGAAATTCGTCTTAGTCAATCTCTACCAAAGTTGAGCGCTGGTTTTCGTCAATTTTTGTTGAATTGTCTTTTCGAATATCATTATGATCATGATCAATGTCAGTTCAAGGAAATTTTGATCATGAATCGTTTGGATTTATTTCTTAATGATCTTCAGGCAACTCGTGATGCTCTCAATGCATTTCGTGCAGCATGGACTGGAAATGTACAACTAGTTAAAGTCTTTCCCGACAAATATCCAACATTCAAAGACAAACCAGGACCGTGGGGCACAACACTTCTCTATTCAGCTGCAAGAAATAATCAACTAGCCGTGGTGAGATATTTTCTCAGTGAAATACATTGTTCCGTCAATGCCCAGAATCGACAACATATTCAACGAGCTCTTCAAATGGACACAATTACTGCATCGGACTACAAGGTCGATCCAAGTGCCGGATCAACCGCTTTGCATGGTGCATGTTATGGTGGTCATTTATAGATTGTGAAAGAACTCATTGATCATAATGCAAATTATTTCATTCGAAATCAAGCCGAAGAAACACCGATAATGAACGCAATTCGATGGTCACACATTATCGAATATTTTCAGGATTTACTCAATCGTGGTTATATTGAAGAACATCGAGATTTGCCAGAAAGTCCAATTACTAAAATAGATGGAAAACAGACTAAAGATTGTATATGGGAATTTTTATCGTTCGACGGTTATGAAACTTGGCTTCCTTTTGATACATCTGAAGCGAAGCAATTGAATGAGTTAATGATGGTGAAAGATGGTGAACAGTTTCGAACAGAGTATCAATGGAACATTTATCAAACTACTTGCATGATTCGATTTCTTCAATCCGGGAAAAATTTTGCCTGGGTTCGATGTCGTGGTTCTTCTATCCTCAATTTTGATTGTTTTGCATTATGGCAAATATTTTATCTCAAACATCCTAATGGAAAATATGATAAGGACGATCGCATGCCAATGAAAATATTGGATCTTTCGTTAGTTGATGAACGGGAACCAAAGATTCAACTAAATACGTGGTATAATTGTGATGCCAACAGCAATGATCGAATAGATGAAGCGATGAGCAATCGACGAAAACACATTGTATTCTTACTCATCAATTTTTCAGTCACATTCGATCTGATGAACTTTAAATTTACTAATGAAGATCAAAGCATCTCAGGTTATATACGATGGATTCCCAAATTAGTATCAAATAATGATCAGAGTAAACATCGCATCGTTCCTATAGATAATTTCCAGGCTTCATCGAGCGTTAATCCGATACCATTGACGACAAAACATTACAAAGAAGTCTCACAATCGACATTAAATGAGGGAACATTCGATTCTGAGGATGATGAGGTTCCAGTTGATGACAATATAGTGACAGATGACAAACAACCCGAAAAGGTATGTTCAATTGAATATTACTTCTCATACACAATCTCACTTTTATGTTGACTTTAGACTGAGAATTTTGAAGATGAAAGTGAATTGTCTGAAGATCCAAATCCATTGCTATCTGATACCCTTGATGATGGAGTCGAAGTAAATGTCAATCAGTACATCAATGATGATCGAGTCAACCAAACGACATCGGAACAATCAGCTCGTGCAGAAACATCGACATCATCGGAAGGATCGGAAGAATTATGTGAAAAAATAGTTGAATTAGAAAAAGCTCTTCAAATCGAACGTTTAAAGATTCAAACACAATATGATATGCAGGAGCAACAACACACAATGAAACAAGAAGAAGCAGAACAAACCATCAAAATAGCATTCGATGAAATCGAACGATTGACAACTGAATTGAATCCATTGAAACAACAAAAAGAAATTGTACAACAGATGAAACGAAAAATTCAAATTACTCAATACAATGGAATTGCAATAGAAGTGATGCATGATTTTCTTTTGCCAAGATTCCATTACTTCGTCAGTCAATTGAGAGCTACGGTTCCAGATATTGATGGTGATACTCTCGATCATATCCTGACTATAGACCTTCGAGAATTACATGGCGCTTATCAACTAAGAATCCAAGGTTTTCCAGAGCATCATGCAGCATTTAAAGTGATATTTAAACGAATATTGACTCTTTTCAACTGCCAAGTATCCAGTATAGAATACTACGAACGACATTTGAACCGAATATTGAGTTCGATCAGTCAGACTTTAATCGACGTCAATGTTTGAATGAAAAGTTGGAGAAAATATACGGAGATTCTCAAGCGTTTACTGAATGAAAAAAATGGTGCATACAAAACGAACTTCAATCATTATATCAGATCGAAAGCCACTCCATTAACAGAACGAGCCATTGATGATCCATCGATGTCACCATCCGGTAAACTTCGTCAATTCACTAATGCTTTCATTGCAGATAATCCATTTATGAACGAGATAGAGAAATTAAAATATCGAGCCATAGAAGAATTTATTCAACAGCATATTACCTCTCGAACTATACATCTCAATAAGAGACCTCGACCTTCATCGATCCAAACACTGAATATATTCCTTAATCGAATCAAAGATCAGTTAAGAACTAATCCTGATTTCATTGGTAATGAGGTCAAACACTTTAAAATGATTCCTAATTTATTGAAACAAATTCTGATCTATTATTCATGTTTTCTGCTGCAACTACCTTTGTTCGATGAATCACCCAAACTTCTAGACATGATCGAAGCGAATACAGTGACGACTATTGCCACCTCAACAGGATCAGGTAAAAGATCATTGGTATGTTTTACTTATCATCCCTCTTTATGTCTGTAGGCAAATCGACACTATTACCTGCTTTACTCATTGCTGAAGGATATGATAAAGTGCTAGTTACTCAACCTCGTCGTTTTCCTTGTATATCCGTTTCAAACCGTGTCAATGCTACAATCAAAACTGATATCAATGGCGCATTCGAACAATTGGCTGGATGGGCCATTAGTGGAGAAGAAAACAATCAGAACGCTCCAGTTCTCTATGTGACTGACGGTCTTCTCAAAGAAAATCTTCTAAATAATGAAAATTTTATCTCCGTTCACACCGAAGTGAAGAAGGCAACAGTATTTTTCATTGATGAAGTTCATGAACGGTCGATTAATATTGATCTATGTTTAGCTCTCTTAGCTCGATTATTAACCATTCAACCAATGATACAAACGAAACTCAAATTAATCATTTCATCGGCAACTTTAGATTCGTCGGTGCCTCAATTATTTCAACGTATTCCTGGTATCCATCTCAGCCAATTTCAATTGCCACAGATTGGTTCATTACATCATGTTACAAAAATCGCTCGACCGAAAGAGAATGTTTTGGATGTCGTTCAAGAATTGTTTAAGAAGCGTCAACGACATGATCAAATTTTATGTTTTGTTAATTCAGTGACTGAAGTTCACCAATGCTGTCGTGTACTAGAACAATTGACTCAGGGGACGATCAAAGGATATCCGCTGATTCAAGCTCAATCAGCTGAAGAACAACGATCGTATATTGAACATGGTAGTGTCTTTTTTTCCACTACCGTAGCTGAAACGTCATTGACTTTTCCTTCATTGAAATATGTCGTTGATACCGGAATGATCAATATACCCATTTATAAACCTGACAAGAGAAGAACTGTTATGATACAATTTCGAGCTGCTGAATCAACCATTAAACAACGCCTTGGACGACTGGGACGAACTCAAGATGGAGAGTATTATGCTTTGTACGATTTTCGAGTAGAAGATCAACATTTTCCAATACCCCAAATTTGCCAACTAGACCTGAGTAATCTAGAATTTATTCTAAGACGATCGGTAATTCGACGTGGATTACATTACATGCAACAGTTTTTACCTGATAAACCAAAACCAGCGGCTCTGGATGCGACCGTAAAAGAACTTTTCCGACTCAGTTAGTAGAAACAGTTTTGATGGCTATCTCCTAAATAGTTTAGCTATGTTCTAGATGTGTTAGAAAAAATGTCTACAGGCGAGAAGTTCACTGTAGACGGTCAAGCTCTGGCGCAACTTCCCGATTTTGGATCAATAGCGATGTCGAAAGCGGTCTTAGCAGCTCTTACACAATATCATTGTGGCCGTGATCTCATCTGTCTCTCGTCGATTTTGGGCTCTTTGAATACTACAGCTATATTGAAAGATATTCCACCAATCATGAAAAGTCCCGATGGTGATTTTATGACTCTCTTAAATGTGATGAATGAACTTTTGCTGATCAAACAATCTAGTGCAGCGCAGCAATTCGATTTGAAAGTCGTTTGTCAACATAAAGGATTGGAACGTATTCGACACCATTTGAAACAACCTTTGAGAAGATACGAAAGTTTAGAAAAAATATTTAATACATCCAAACATTTTCGTCAACAGGCACAGATTCAATCAGGTAACTGGAAATTCATCGCCAAAGCTTTGCTGGAAGGTTACGGAGATAATGTCTTTGTGTCGATGAAAGAAATGCAGGATCGAACTCATCGATTCGCTCGATACAGAGACACAGAAGATATTGCTGTGCTTGACCTACAGTCGACTTTAACTAGACCTATCAGTCAAGCACCAGTGCGTTTAGTCTTGGCACGAGATGTAGTCTATTCGTCGGCTGCTCGCTTGACAGCAGTGATCTCTTTCGTCGGTGAAATCAAACCATCGTGGATTCAACATCAATTGGAACGGCATTTCGTTTTGACCTCCGAAGAGAAACAATATTTAGAAAGTCACAATGTTCTCAAAAAATTCCGCTCAATTATCTCTACTGTCGCCAACTTGGTGCAAAATAAACCGGCATTTGTCTTAAAGAATGAAACCGGAATTGTTTTTAACAATGAACTTGAGTTACGAAAAGAATTGATTACGACTCAAACCTTTGAGTTAGAAAACAATTATAGACAAGAGACTGCCGAACATGAGAATCTATCTCGAAATCTTGAAAGTGTACCTAAAATGGTTTATATCTTTCAACCGATGCGATGGCGATGGGAAGCAGAGAAACAAATGAAAATCACTGTTGACACTAATCCAGCTGGAAAAACTTGTGTAGTGAAAGTCGAAGGACGACTTTCCGAACAAGCAAACGTAAAAAAAGAATTCAAACGGTTTGAACGTTGGCTGAAAAGATGTGTAGTCATTCGACATCCAAATTCAGGTAAGATTAAAGATCAAAGTCTTTATTCAAACGAAGTTCGTTTTTCTCAGGTGTCCTACCACGTTTACTTCATCCACGATTACGTAAGAAATATCCACATATTGAGGAGAACATCACACGTATCACCGATGTTGATCGAACTTTAGTTGATCTCTACAAAGCAGTGAAGGGCAAAAATGCCACACGGGAATCGCGTATGGAAGTAGTGGCTTGGATCGCTGTTTGTGAATTTCATTGCAAATTAGAAGGTGGCTTCGTTCGTGATTGGGTCGTTCAGCACCGGTTGAATGTACCAGCGAATCTAAAAAACAATCCAAAAGCATGGATCGAATATCGAAAGAATGAAGACGGTCAAGATATTCCTGGTGTCGTGAAAGCTATTGTTCCATCAGATTTAGATTGTCATTTGCCTTTGCATCAATATTTCGATATTGAAAAGTTTCAAGATCGATTGCACAAATTCGGTATAGTTTGTAAAGTGATTCGCGAAGACTGGAGATATGTCGTATTGATCGATGAAGATGCACCAACAGGTCCATTTACTATGGATCTTATTGAACCTCATGTAGCATTAACTCATGATCGTATCGATCTTGATGTGAGTAATCTTTCTTTAGAACGAAATTATCCACGAGAACTTGGTATGCGCATCGATGTGACCCAATCGCCTTACTCCATGGAACTAGACTCGATTGTGGAAAATATTATGGAAAGACGCTTTCGAGTTCTCCGTCCGATCGATCAATTTGTGAAAGATCGTGTCGAGAAAATGATTCAACGTGGATGGACACAGCAAGGCGAGCCGATTAATGTCAATCCATCACCACCACCAAGGTGTTATTCGGTTCTAGTACCAGTTCCATCAACATCGCCATTGTATCAATCATTAGCAAACGAAATGAAAAAGATCAATTCATATATTAACATTTTTGCCATTGAAGAAGTGAGAAATCCTCTTCTCGAAGATACCTACGAAGCAATCAAAAAGATGATTGCCAAAGAATGCCCAGGTTCCAATCCTAATGAACGAAAATTGTTTCATGGTACCAAGTCGGTCGGTATGAAAGGTATAATAGAAAATGGTTTCGACGATCGATTTTTTAATTCATCTGGAGCATGGGGTAAGTATATGATGCAGAAACGAATGAAATATTTCATTTTTACTTAGGTGCTGGAGCGTATTTTGCTGACGATCCTCGAAAATCTCACGGTTACACAGCTGCAGACGGTCCCAATCAAACCCATGTTATGTTCTATAACAAGGTCACCTTAGGCAAAGAATCCGTACAAGGACAAGCGGACAATAAATTAGTTGCAGCACCGAAAGGCTTTCATTCTGTGAGAGGAACTCAGTTTCAACACACTGAATACATTGTCTATCGCTTTGGTCAAGCTATACCATACCTCAAGGTCACTTACAAACCTTAATTTTGACTTCTATTCGTTCATCATGTCTTTTCAATATCTTTGCAATAAATCTGACAAAACAAAATATTCATGAACATCAATAGAGTATCTATTCTATTTAATTGTATTGATGCCACATATGGACATGCGAAATCTTACAACTGAATAGCATCCTCAAAGATGATTTTAATGTATATCAAATCATTAGTTAATCTTGTTCACAAGATTCGTAAAGCTTTTATAATATCAACTATGCTCACATTCATAAATTCTAACACACAGACAAAATTTAGAAACAAATATTTCTATAAAACTGCAAACTCATTGTATGTTATCTGATCTTTCCTTCGATTTAAGAAACAACTCATTATTTTTGTAATAGTAATATTCATCGATCTTTTGTTCTCGAATGCCTTTGATCAAACTTTGTAAAAATATTATTTACATTGATGTAAGGTTTTAATTTCTTCAGTGCTTTGATGGCAATGTAGTTTTTTCTAAAATACTGAGTCTTTTTTGTTAAATATGACACTTTAATAATTTTATTATTTCGTCAAGCATTTGCATAATGCTTCTTAAATCTTTTCCCTTCATATTCTATCTTCTGAGATTTGTAAGAAAAAGGTTATTCCAGTATATCAACATTATCTTTTGTTGGTGAATTAAAATGTGAATGGATAAACTATCTATTAGATCGTAAAATTCAGATTCATGATGCCGACCTAACGATTCCGAATATTAGACAATTAATAAATGAAACGAAGAAGCTCTACTCATCAATAAATGTTATGACATTCTATCAGTATTGGGGTAATTGTACCCACCAACATGGTAGTTTGCATTGCTATAGTGAAATCTATGGATTATGATAGCTGTTCTCACCATTGTAAACTGCTACTTTCATTATACATTCCTTTTCTGGATATATACCCCTGGAAAGCAAAAGTTGGAACTGGTATTTTGCGGACATCATTCCCATAACAAAATATGATCTGCAAAAGAATAGCATATTCCGAAAGCCCGTCAAATTCTCTATCAACCTATATATTCCAGTTATAAGTTACACTTATAAAATATCTGAAAAAATCTAGTACAATCAGATCAACTTCATGTTCACATTCCCAAACTTGTATTTTGTAAATGTGTTTCAAAATTTGTCTTGGCAATTTTTTGTCACTATGGTCTGATCTTTTTGAAAGGCAAACTGAATATTTCGATAGAGCGTGAAATTCTCTATCATCCTATACATCTATCTATTTTTTTCGATTTGTTTTTTTAGAAATATTTTGACAACCACGAGAGATTCTCAAATGACAATTTCAAAAAAGCGAGATTTTTATTCTCAGTTTTTTGCTGTTTTTCGTGGAGTTTAATTAGTTCAGATATCAGTTTTTACTGACGTAATCACATATTTTGGTAGAGCGTGAAATTCTCTTTCATCCAATCTATTTTGTGATCTCCTGTTTCACCGATCTGCGAATGAAATTCAAGCAAATCGAATAAAGACATCTCCTAATGACAATGTTTATTATTTAGTCTGATGCGCTGACTCAAGCTTTTTATTCCACAACTATGAGCTTATGCAGAAAACGAAGCGCTATCACAATATATAATAAAGTTTTCAAACAATCATTCCCGCGCGACTAAATCATCTGAAAAAAATTGGAAGGTGATGATAAATTAGGTCTAATATTTCATGATTGACCTGAGACATAAAGTTTCCATTACGACAACAATTTTTCACTGTACAGATTTAAACGAAAAAAATACACTGGGGGATAGAGAATTTCACGCTCTATCTAAGTAACATTATTACAATAGCGACAGTTTATTTCCCCGATTATTCTTATTTGAAAAAAAGAAAAATCTCGCTTTTTTGAAATTGTCATTTGAGAATCTCTCGTGGTTGTCAAAATATTTCTAAAAAAACAAATCGAAAAAAATAGATAGATGTATAGGATGATAGAGAATTTCACGCTCTATCGAAATATTCAGTTTGCCTTTCAAAAAGATCAGACCATAGTGACAAAAAATTGCCAAGACAAATTTTGAAACACATTTACAAAATACAAGTTTGGGAATGTGAACATGAAGTTGATCTGATTGTACTAGATTTTTTCAGATATTTTATAAGTGTAACTTATAACTGGAATATATAGGTTGATAGAGAATTTGACGGGCTTTCGGAATATGCTATTCTTTTGCAGATCATATTTTGTTATGGGAATGATGTCCGCAAAATGCCAATTCCAACTTTTGCTTTCCAGGGGTATATATAACAGGTTTATAGTTTAATCTTATGATTCCTTTTACATAATCATTTAGATTAATTGCCAACTGATGAGTCTCTTTAGCAAGGATGAAACCGATCTTGATAGCTGCTCTCATCCACTTCCTCACTCTCACTCTCACCAAACTTCTCTGAACATGTATTATGATCGCTATCCACCACAAGCAATTCAGTACCAATCATTATATCTTTCAAATTATCAGAGCTCATCACCACACAATCATTTTCATATCTCAAATACCTCGTCTAATGACTCATATCAACCTCTACGATGTTACAACCGTCACAAACTGAGCCACATTGTCTGTGATTGCCGAATCGCAAAATACTATTAAGGCAGTCAAATGATGGTAATGACTCCTACGCCTCACAGCCATCATTATTTTCTTCATCTCAAGCTACTGCATATTCATCGACAAAATCCGCAAACTCCTATCGACAGAACTTATGTCAATATTTTCCTACTCGTATACTTCGACCAATTAATCATTCTTTCAAACAATGTCAAATTCAGGTCATCGGAAAACAACGTGTCGTCAACGAAAATACTATCACATCTAATCCTTCATTAATTTTTTTCAACACTGTTATCAATGGCAAACACATACGAGTTATGGTAGATACTGGTGTGTATCATTCATTTATGACTCAACATGCACTACTTATACTATCATGTTTTTAATTGTCAACGTATGGACGTACAACACAATTAGATAATGGTCGATTAACATTTTAAAATAGTTGATGAAGTTCAACTATTACTACAATTTGATCAAATCTTTACACCGATAAATGTTCTCGTCGCTCAAACCATGAACACTGGTTTTATTCTTGGTAGTGATTGATGTATAAAAAATAAAGTAAAAACTGATTATGCACAGACTCAAATATTCATATGCACAAAATGTGGTCTTATTTTTATTCCATATGATAAAAACATCGATCATTTAACTTTGGATGCCAAATCAATCAACACAATCCATACAACTCTACGTGAATCTTGCACTGTTCAAGGCAAAGTTAAATTATTATCGACTTATACTGTATACTTCTCATCAAACGACGTTATATCATTTGAAAAATCTGTTATAATGTCACCAGCTTTATTAAACATAAATAACTACATTACCCATTTAGAGATATACAATCCTCACAACACTACACGCACATTACCAATGAATACCCATTTAGGTCAAATTACTCACACGTCGTATATAGTGCAATCATGTATCGTATTTGATTCATCTCGTTGTTCGTCTGCAGCATCTTCTCAACATCATGTCTTCCATACAATCGAACTCAAAGAAACACCATCTGAAAGCTAGGAAATAATTGATAAACTGCTGGATCATATTACTAATTATTACGACAAATAACAATTATGCCAAATACTCAAACAATACAAAAAATCTTTGATATTTCACATGTTACACAAACCAATACATCTGTTCAACGCATTATTAACATCGGTGATAACCTTCCACTCATTTCAAGGCCATACCTGAAAACAATTCAACAACGACGTGAAGTACAAGCTGAAATTCAAAAAATGTTGCAAGCTAACCAAATTCGCCAGTCCACTTCACCATGGTAATTTTCGGTTCCTATTCATAAAAAAGATCGTGGTATTCGTTTTGTGGTAGATTGTCGAAAATTGAATTCTGTAACAAAAAAAGCTTCTTTTTCTCAACAAAGCATTGATGAATTATTACATCGATTAAATGCTCATCGACTTTATTTAAAAATAAGATTATAAATTAGGTTATTGCCAAATACCGATCTACGAAGGCGATAAAGAAAACACAGCATTTATTACACAAAACGGATAATGAGAATTTAATGTATTTCCACAAGGCATCATGAAGAGACCGCCAACCTTTCGATGCACTATGCAAAATCTTTTTGTTTCTGGATGATGGGACTATGTTATGGCATATTTAGATGATATTCTCATATTTTCATATACGTTTGATGAACATATTAAATATTTAAATGAAATTTTATCTATATTAGCTGAAACCAACTTTTAAGTCAATCCTAATAAATGTTTTGTTGTTGTTCAAGAAATGAATTTCTTAGTCATACAATCAATGAACACGGCATAAAACTTATTAATGTAAAACTTAAAGCTATTGTTGATTTACCACCTCCTAAAACCCTTAAAGAAGCAAATGACTTTTTGAGTAGTATTAATTAGTATCGCAAATTCATTCCTAATTTTATTCGTATAGCTGCACCATTACATAAAGTAACCAACAAAACAAAGTATCGTCGACATGAATTTAGATGGTATCTGAATAACAACAGTCCTTTGATGAATTTAAACAAATCTTAACCACATACCATTTTTTTTAGAATATCTAGATACTTATTGGTGCATTATTGAACTTCGATCTTACATAGGTGACTCTAATTTTATTGTCGAAACAAATCATTGACCACTTGAAAATTTTCACCTCAAACAAATCAATAATAAACGTGTTATAAATTGAATTTTTAAATTACTAAATATTTTACCACAAATTATTGCAGTCAAATATCGTAAAGGTGCCAATAATACAGCTACAGATTCTATTTCATGTCACCTTTCTTCACCACCATCTGTCACAACCAATCCACATCATCCTAATACATTCAATAATGCTGAACTTAATGTTGTTGCAATGCAAACACAAACAAAACGTCTTGCTCAACCACATTCATCAACACCAGTAGCACCTCAATCTGTCTGTTCTTCTCCAGCAGCAAGCGCTCAATTATGTGATTTTAGTTTATCACGTATACGTATTGAACAAAACACTGATTTAAATTTTCAAAAAATAATGCAATAATTTCGAAATAAACGTTGCTATCCATCATTTCTTTTTCAAGATAATGTTCTCTATAAATTAGTTCACCAAGATAATACCGTACTTAAACTTATCTATAAACTTGCAACTTTAATTTCGGATCTATTAACTACTTACCTTGATCACCGGTTAAGTAATCATTTCGATATTGCTTGCATTTGGTCACAGGTACGAAACACATTATTGGCCTCGTATGAAAGAAACCACTATGTCATATATTAAATCATATGATAATAAATGCTCACAATTTAATGTGGATCGACGTAAATCGCTTGGATTTTTTTTAATCTATTCAACCACCAAATGATGTCTTTCAAATACTGGAAATGGATTGATGGAGAGCTACTATTTCTTCACTTTCTGGAAATCGATATATTCTCGTTGTCACTGATCGTCTCTCTGATTATGTTTTTGGTACATCATCGCCTACAAATGCTGTTTAAGATACTGCTCAAATCTTAATGGAAAAAATTATTTTAGTTCTTGGTCCACCAGATATATTAATTACTGATCACGATACAGACTTCAAGAATAAACTATTACAAGCCATGTCACAATTAGTGGGTTATACGCATGTTTTTTCAACACTATATTATCCACAAATCAATGGATAAACTGAACGATAGAACTTCACATTCGTTAAACAACTCCCCAAATTTTATAACATTGACTAGAACGATTAGGACACATTTTCATTATATATAGTTCATGCGTATAATTATGGTATACACCATTCTACAGGATTTATACCTTATCAACTGACAATTGGTCAACAATCACGAAACCCTTTTACTCTACCAGACCGTACATTTGTTTTCAACAGACTACATGTCTGTTGGATGCAAATGCTCATATATCGAAATAACCTCTTGAAACAAGCTAAACAAAATATTTTTCACCAACAGCAACTATCCAAAGCTCGTTTTGATAAAAATCGCTCGCACCCGCATTTTGTTCTCGATGATCTTATCTGGATGGAAATTCCCACTGTACGCAGCAAATTTACTACATGATATACGGGTCCTATCCACATCATGCAAAGTATCTCACTTGTATCATTCATAGTCGAAGATAGCGACCTACAATAATTTCAAGTGCATTTAAAAAATCTTCGAAGAGTGTATTCTCGTTAATTATTCCAGATCAGGTACACTTTTTTTCAAATTTATTTGTCCATTTTCATCACATATCGACACATTTGATTTCATTTTTTTCGTATCTTTTATTTCACAATAATAACATTTTGTCTTCACTTCATGATTTCTTATTCTCTACGCGGTCTCATTCATCTTATATTTGCTTGAACTTTAATACAACGGTGATAGTTATTTTACTAACTTTTATCATCTTTCGTGCAATATTCGTATATGCTACCTGGCCTTTTGATGATACTGTCCATGTCAAATATGAAATTAAATACGATAATAATCACAAGAAAATGAAACAACTCCTTACTGCACAAAAAAAAATTCGATTCTTTGAACTGGATGCACTATGTCTTTCTTATTCAAATACTTGTTGTCGACTTTTGTATTGTCATCCTTCTCATTTATTTATACCGGCACTACTGTCGTCAACAACGGCTACAGCGCATGTGTCGACATACCATTCACCACCTTATGCCCATGTGCCTAATCATTTAATTAATCAACATTTGTTCTTAAACAGCTTCATATCACCATCAACCGATAATGCAATAACACCACAACTTACTACAACATGTAGTCCTATAGTACCATATTGTTTTCTTTAATTCATCAGCAGCTATTCATTTTTTTCTCTATCATATCGAATCTGTTCAGTTCTCTGTCTCGTTTTGTTGTTTATTATCCTCCCGCTGGTGAAAAAGGAGTGCTGTGTCAGTAGAAATATCTCCCAACATAAGGAGGATATACAACTCTCTATAATACCAGATTGGAACTGAATGGCTGAAGAAAGATAAGTGTATCATCATTGTTTTTGCATGGTTGTTATTTTTTCGATTCATTCGAGTAAACGGGCGAGAAAAGGACCTAACAGGTGTATACATTAAGGGCTTTTTTGGAAAGGTTCTTTTTCGATTTTTATTCCTCTAAAATGCCGATATGGTCTAGAAAACACTTTCGATGAAAAAAAATCAAATCCTTCCTATTGAAATTATCGAGTTTTGGAGCATTTTTTCGGAACTCCTACAATACATTTCACATAGAGAAAAGATGTCAGGAAAAAGCTTAAAATTTCTTCGAAGGCAATTTTTATGAATTTTTTTTGTGCTCAAAAATATCAAACAAGTTTAGAAACGTGTTTCCTGAAAAACAGTAGACGCTTCCTATTGAAAGTTCCGCGTACTGAGTCATTTTCTTTAAATACAGCAACAATAACTATCGTTCGGCAACTTGAGTTACAATCAATTAATTTGAAAAAATTTTTCATCTTCTCTTTCTCTTAGAGTTTTGGATAGTTGATGTTTTTTTCTAATTAAGAGGATGAATGAATATAAAATATTTAATTACTCTTTTTAGAATTTGTATAGAAACAATGGGCGCCTAATAAAGATTGTTTACGGCAGTAATTCATATAAATCACGGATAAAGTATAAAACTTTTGAAAGCTTATTAATTGGAACATTAAAAAGTTTTGATAATTCTCATCATTTAGTATGAATAAATCTTGTTTTCAACGAGCTGTCATTTCGTATAAAATTCAATTTTCCAATCTAGTAATTTGCAAAAATTTTGAACAGAATTACGAACGTTTGAATACTCTCTGAATAATTACATTTATACACATCATCATCAATTACAAATTTGACAAGTAGTCACTTACAAGTGCGCCTGTGGTACAAATAATATTCTCACAACTTATAGCATTTTTATGTTATTTTTGAAATTATAAAGATGAATTTACAAATAAAATAAAGTATGATTTTCATCAAATATGAATATATAAAAGTATAAATACAACTATTATTCATTGTTTCACATTAAGAACCATTAATTTTATCATATCATTCAAATTCAATCAGAATAATATTTTCACATTATTAACTATA